>JASDQU010213092.1:0-18503 GCA_032191745.1 Picea mariana
TTTGATTGCTCCCACTGTTCAAGTCATTTTCAAGAAACTTTGCATTTCTTGATTCCACAATCCTAATGTTATGATATGGACAATAAAATCTGTAACCTTTAGACCTTTCAGCATATCCAATGAAATACCCACTAATGGTCCTTGGGTCCAACTTCTTCTCTTGTGGATTATATATTCTCACTTCAGACGGGTATCCCCAAACGCGCATATGTCGCAAACTCGGTTTCCAACCTTTCCATAATTCAAATGGCATTTTAGGAACAACCTTGGTTGGAACTCAGTTTAATATATACACTGCCATCTTAAGTGCTTCAATCCACAAGGATTTAGGAAGATTGGAGCTCCTAAGCATACTCTGCACCATGTCCAATAATGTTCAGTTTCTTCTTTCTGCTACACCATTCTGGTCGGGTGAACCAGGCATGGTGTATTGGGAAACAATCCCATGCTCTTGAAGAAATTTTGCGAATGGCCCAGGTGCTTGTCCATCTTTTGTGTATCTACCATAATATTCTCCACCTCTATCTAATCTCACAATCTTAATTTGCTTGCCGCATTGTTTCTCTACTTCAGCCTTAAAGATTTTAAAGGCATCTAATGCTTCATTCTTATTATGAAGCATGTAGAGATACACATATTGTGAGTAATCATCTATAAAAGAGATGAAGTATCTCTGACCATGTGAGTCCATGTCTGGACTACATATATCAGTATGTATGATCTCTAATATGTCCGAACTCCTATTGGCACCTTTCTTTGACATGTTGGTCTGCTTTCCTTTTATGCAATCCACACAAGTCTCAAAATCAATAAAATCCAGAGTATTAAGTACCCCTTCATTTACCAATCTTTTAATTCTTTCTATGGAGATATGACCTAGTCTCTGGTGCCATAATTTAGAGGAATCATCATTAATAACACATCTTTTAGTGCCATTGTTAAAATGCATTGAATCATAAATGACATTTTTTTGTAAATTAATGCAGTAAAGACCATCAGACAAAATACCATTCCCAACACAATCAGATTTATAAAATAAACTGAAATATATTTATGAAAAGTTGAAGGAATATCCAAAAGGTACAAGCCTTGAAACTGAAATCAAGTTTCTAGAAAAACTTGGAACATAAAAGGTCTTTTTTAATTCTAAAACAAAACCACTACTTAAAGTTAAATAGCATGTTCCTATAGCTTCCACATGCGAGCCCATCTTGTCTCCTGATAAGATACTTTGTTCACTTCCCACTGGCTTCCTTAGGTTTTGCAAACCCTACAAGGAATTCGAAATGTGAATTGTTGATCTAGAATCAATCCACCAGGTGTTAATATTGACATTGACCATATTAGATTCATAACAAACAAACGAGATTGCATTACCTTTGTCCGCAAGCCATTTCTTAAATTTGGAGCATTCCTTCTTCATGTGTCCCTTCTTTTTACAGAAGAAACACTTGGAATCCTTCTTGATATCATCTTGGGGAGGTACTTTACCTTTCCCTTTCTTATTGGCTTGAGATTTTCCCTTTCCATGCGTTGCCAGCATTGCACTTTCTCCCAGTTCCATCACTAGTCTCTCTTTCTCTTGAACACACATGGTCATGAGTTCATTAAATTTATCCTTATGTGTGTTGTATGAGATTTTGAAGGGTCTGTATTGGTGCAGAAGGGTGTTCAGGATGTAGTGCTCAAGGAAAGACTCTGATATTTCAACCTCGAGTTTCTTCAATTGAGCCACAGTGTCCCTCATTTGCATGATGTGCTCGCACACACCTTTCACACTGGTGATCCTTAGGGATGAGAACTTCATGATTAGGGTGCTTGCTAGTGCCTTGTCTGAAGTGACGAATTGATCATCAATGGATTTCAACAAGTCTCGGACCTTTTCATGCTGATCAACGGAACCATGAATACCAACTGAAATTTTAGTCTTAATGAACATCATGCTTAGGAGATTAGATCGCTCCCATCGCTCATAAAGCGTGATGTCCACTGTAGTGCTGGTATTAGTGAGTGTTGGTGGTTCATCTTTCCTAATAGCATAATCTATGTCCATCCACCCCAAATGAAGGAGAAATCTCTCCTTCCATACCTTATAGTTATCTCCCTTAAGTTCAGGGATATCACAACAAATTTCAGAGAAATTTGCAGGTTGTACAACTACATAAAATTAAATATCACATGCTTACGTTAAAATTGAGGCCAAAAAATAAAATTTCATGCTTTACCAATGTAAATTCATGCTTAAATTTGAATCCAATGACATAAAAATTGTCTGTGGGCTAAATTTTCAATTCAAGCAGATTCAATTTGAACTTTATGATAAAACTATCAATTCATAAGTCCTGTGGGTAAGTTATGAATAATTTGATATTTTATCCTAATTAATTATATATAAATATAATAAAAATTCATGTGGGATAAAATTTATTATATTTAGTATAATTAATTACAATTAATGTCTAAATATTCTTTACGTGATCTTAATCAATCATAATATATAATATTATTTAATTAGAGATGTTGTGGCTATTCTCTAATCAAAAAAATTATATGGATCCCTAGACATTATTTCTTTTAAGCATAAAATTAACTCGATATGAGAATAATTATAAATTGCATAAAGAAAACTACAATATTCATGCATAACATTCAACGATGTATACTTATTCAAAATAGCATGTTTTTAATTAGAGGAGAAATAATCACATCATGCAAATGAAATATATATAATTAAACTACACAAAGGTAAATATAAGCAAGCATGTTGAACGTCCTTCTAGAATGTAAGTTGCAATGATAACATTAAATAAAACCACTGGAACATGTTCTTGCTCTTAACCAATCTCTTGAAAATTATGATGCTAAATAGTACACTAGTGAAGAAATTCATCCTAGCGATTTAAGAGATGGAAAGACAAAAAACTTAGCACTAACAACACATGTAATCAAATCAAAAAGACTTTCACCAGAATAGTAAGTACTGGTACTTAGAAGACAGTTACAAATTCTTCAATCCTAGGAAGAGGTTAAGAAAGAAATTATTTTAATGACCATAAAAGATCATCCAGATTGCAAGCACATTTACATGTAATAACAACGAAGAAGTGCATCAAGCAATTCCTCTCTAAAACTACTAAATCTGACATAAAACTATGCCCCTTGGCTTCTAAATATTGTGTGACTCAGAAGCAAAGTGTACATATGCTATTCTCCCTAGGGAAAAATGTATAGTAAAATAACCTAAAGATGCACAACAATGCAATGAAACCTCTCTGTATAGAGCACAACAATTTCATTTAAAAAAAAAAACGTACAACTAAATTATAATAGAAAGACGCACATAAATGTATGGTTCTGCCATCTTAATATGGATAGACGTACAACAATATGCATTAAAATGTGTAGAAAATATGCAAGGAAAACCCAATAGGGACGCACCGAGACAGGATAAACCTATCTTTCTCCAAAACACCAAGGCAGAGATAAAATCGCTTTGATACCAAATGATAGATTAAATCGATTCTAAAATATGCGGAATAAAACTCTTTATAAGAATCAAAATTTAGATGCCGAATGGATCATACCTCCGGCCATTGGTGCTGCTTGGCTTTGACTAATTGTTGTAGAAGTTTTCCTAGTTCCACACTAGTTTTTCTTTCCGTATGGCACTTCCAAGCTCTTCTCACTCTGATTGATGGTGTAAGACTGAAGGGGATTGATCGAGCTTGGGGACTGAACATAAGTCTTTATAGCCAAGCTTCCATCAAGCTTCTGTTGGCTATGTGTCAACTATTCCACAGATCTAGGTAGAGAACCCTAGATGGAGTAATGGACCATTCCAGAAGCTCCCAATGAGAAAACAGTTACATCTAGTTGGTTTCCGAATGAGTCGACGACAGTTGAATACGGATAAGGGAGCTTACAATTTATACTTGCCCCTTGTCATATTTGAGTTAACTTTAAAACATTTGGAGATTTTCATTTACTGGTTACGACCAATTTTATATTAAAGAAACATTTCACCCCATAGTAGTGTCATATTCACCATATCGCCCCAGTTTATGTAAACCATATCCCACCACTAGATGGCACTAGCACCAACTCCTGATGGAAATTATCAAAGAGATAACAAATCAAGCTTCATTATCACCACACCACTGGTCCAAGAGTCTAGGGTTTTCTTATCTCGAGTCACACTACAAACTAGTATGTTCAATATTATTTTTTATCTTTAGCTGACAATCCATTCCGAGGGGTAACCCTTGATATGGTGCCATGTGCTTTCTCAAAATACAAGAGCACTCTCAATCAATCATTTATTCCACGAGAAGGAAAGGTAGCATCAACCTCCTCATGCAAATGAAAGATTTCCTCAATTGTTACTCTTTCTACTCATGAGGATTACTAAAGTACTTACTAGCACTGGATTTCTGGAACATTAGCCTCACTAGCAATGGTACAACACATCCCGTAAATTTTCTTGCTGAATGCAACCCACAATTTTTATATTAGTATGAGTTTGGCATATTGGCACCCCATTTATGTTCTAGTGAGTGATCTAGAAATTGGCCACCTATCTCTATAGTTTATTTTCAATCAATCCAATTGCACTATCTTTATTGTTCATATTGTTAATTTTTTACATCTTACTAAAATCATGTTTCCTACTTTTTCAAAATTTAAAACCACCTAAAATGTTTCTAGTTTTGTTCATCTACCTTTTACATTTTCATTACAATATGAAGTTTTCCTAATTCAATTCCATACTTTCTCCTTGCATTTTCCATACTTAAGTTCCATACTCAAAGTAGAATCCTTACCTAATGCAATATTAATTGCCTTTACATTATTTCTACACTAGAAGTAGAATCCTCCTTGTTCCATGCAAGAAGAACACCTTTCCTCCTAAAACAACTCCAAGAGCTCGTTCCCATGGCTCAATGAATATAGCATACAAAAAATGTGTTCTACCACCCAATATAATGCACTATCACAACATGGTCTTTTTATTCTCGAATCCACATTTTTTAGTGGCATACCATCCCCACTACAATAGTTTATCAATGCTATGACACATGAACATTTGACCCCTTTGTTTACACAACAACAACATCCATTGGAAACAATATTTGTCTTCAACAGTCCACACAAAGATTGTCAATTGCAACAATAGCTAGAGTTTTTTTTTCCAAGGAAAAAAACATAATTTTATATCATCAGATGAGAACAAAATTACAATCTGTAGATACACTTTCAGAGTGTATTCTTGATCAACATCCTGTTCAGCTTCTTTGTATGTAAATTTGTTGTATAGCACAAAGAAGTCCTTCCTCTAATGGCCGACGTGATATCAAATCCGTTTGGATTTTACAAAAAAAGTTTCAAAATATAGCTTCTTACAATATATGTTTGTCTAGTATGTTCACAAAAAAGTTTGTTGTAGATGTTCCTGAATGTGATCCTTTAGGAACTCAGATACTTTCCACTGGCCCAAAACCAGGTTTGTGCCTTCTTTCGACCTCTGGTCCGCTTCTTTGTTTCTTTCCCTGTAAAAATGTCGGCAGGTAAGAGAATCAAAAGTGATCTTTTTACAGTTGATGTCTTCCACTATATTAGCAAGTATAATATTTGTACATCTTTGTGTGCCATGTATCCAATTTATGACATTCATTGAATCTCCAAAAACAATAATTGTTTTACAGTTCTTTTCAGGGGCGAAGGCAATGAGTAGTTTGAGGCTCATCAATTCTGCATAGTTGTTTGTTCCCATCCCTAGTCCAATAGTCAAGGTAAAATAGTGGGAGTCTAAGAAATATAAAATCCCTCCTCCCCCACATCTATTGTTTTGGGAAGCTCCATCAAAAAAACCCCAAGGTTTTGTTTTATCGATTTCTTCCTCGTGTAAAATTCTAGTCTTGAATCTCTCTACAGTAGGAGAGTGTGAAGAGAAAAGGGAAATACTTTGAATTGCTGTGATTTATGGAACCACAAAAACATTTTTAAAAATGAGGGTGTTTCGTGCTAGCGAAACTCCCCAGATTACCAGCAGGGGTAGAGCTTTGAAAACCTTATTTTCTCTGTTCGACCACCAATCCTACCTTGTCTGTTCTAAAGAAAGGCCAATCCAATTGTTGCGAAGTTTCAAGTGTCTTAACACTTTAGTCCAGACATATTTGAAGTATTGACAATTTGGAAAAATATGGAGAGTTTATTATCCTTCTGATTTACAAAGGGAGCACCTACCAGGGCCATAATTATTTATTTTTTGAAGTATATCCCAAGTCGAAACCTTATTTGTTAAGAAATTTCACATGAATAGTCTTTATTTTTCTGAGCAAGTCAACTTCCAAAGTTTTTTCCACCACCAGGCTGGCTCTCTGTGCACCAAATCTAGATTTAATTTGATATAGCCATCCTTGGGAGTATAAGTTCCTGAAGTAGTCGGGTCCCAAATTAGTTCATCCTCATAATCCCTGAGTCTGATCTGTGATCTTTTTAGTCTTGTTATATACCTTTCCATCTTTGCATCATCTTCTTCTTTTAAGCCTAACTCATTTAATGATTTCCATCCTTGGGACCAAAAGGTTGTTTGGTCTGGGTCTACAAGTTTGTTTAAAGTGTCAAAGCCCCGGGTTCTTAATAGGAAGATAAGCTAGTCTGGAAGTAGGTGATGTCCTTCACAGCCAGCCCAAGGATCTACTCTCAATCTGACCCGTTGTCCATTACCTATCTTCCAAGCTAGGCCTTCCCCTATGACTGAGAACGAATTGACAATTGCCTTCCAAATAACTGAAACTCCTTTCAGGGATTTTTGAGTACTCCTGATCCAGGTCTCCAGAGATTTCAGTTCAATGTATTTTTGTAGCACCACTTTGGTACAAAGACTAGATGAATTTATCGGTCGCCATCCTCCCTTTTCCTCCAATTCTTTTGAAAAAAGAAAAATGTTTTTCAAGCCCCATCCTCTTAGAGCCTTTGGAGCTGCAATCCTCTTCCAATGAACCCGGGGTGTCACATGTGCTACTTTCTTACCACTCCAGAGAAATCTGAATGTGAAGTTTCTAGCTGCTTCCAAAATTTCTTTGGGGATCGAGAAGAGTGACATCCAGTAGATTGGGATGGCTTCCAAAACTGATTTGACTAGTACTAGTCTTCCAGCCCAAGAAATCCATCTATGACTCCAAGAAATTAATATTTTCCATTTTCTTCAAGAGCCACTTCCAGTCCTCTTTCCTGTAGTCATTTCTTTTTAAGAAAAAACCCAGGTATTTGAATCCATCTTCTAGTTTCTTTTCCTCAAAAGGAAAATATTGTCTGAAGGCTCCCAACTCTTCTTCTGTTAGAAAATGTGTTGTGAGTGACGACTTTCCCTCATTTATAACCATACCTGTAGATTTTGAGAAAAGACTTAGGATGTTCTTCATAGTTTATGCGTCTTGTCTGGGACCTGTACTAAATATTAGTAAATCATCCACGAAAATCATAAGTGTAATTTAAAGGGTTTGTGAGACTTTGATACCAGATAAAGTTCCTGCACTTTTTGCTTCCAAGATTGCTCTGTTGAGTCCTTCAACAACTAGAAGAAAAACCAGTGGGGAGAGAGGACACCCCTGTCTTAGGAATCTTTCTAAGAGGAAAAAGGGGGAAGCAGAACCATTGATTAACACTGCAAAGGAGACTATACTAATACAACACATGATCCAATTGATGAAGGAAGCTGCAAAGCCCAAGTGTGGTAGTAAAAGATGAATGTAGAGACAATTTACTCTGTCATGGGCTTTGGATAGATCAATTTTGAGCACTACACCCTTTAGTTTTCTGGATTTTATGCTACATAGTCCTTTTTGTGCTACCCCTACGGCTTCATGGATTTGTCTTCCTTCCAAAAAACCAAACTGCTCACTCAAAATTTTTTCAGAGAGAATTATTTTCACTCTTCTTGCTATAATTTTCGAGACAATTTTGTAGATGCAATTACAGAGGGAAATTGGCCTGAAATCATCTAAGGTAACTGGGTTGTCAGTTTTTGGGATTACATCTATGAAGGTAGAATTTAAGCTTAGTGGCATTCACCCACAATAGCTAGAGTCGTTGTTAGCCATTCCATACAATATACTTTTATTCAATGGTTTCATTCATAAACTTGGACAATAGCTAGAATGATTTCTACATAAACCAGGAGGAAATAATATGGCACATGGGAATGTCTCTCTAGATGAAGTTGATTGCACTTATCCATACATGTGTGTGGCTCAAAGATGTAGCTAGCATATAAATAAAGAATGTTAAAAATATCCATGCACTTTTGGTGAGGATTAATGTTCACTTTATCTAAGAAGATGTTTTTGTATTTACTATATAGAGGTTTTTTCCGAAAGAATAAAGAAATAAATTATTGGTGGATTTTTAATTCGCGCATTATTTATCTATGGTTATGGTTTTCATTTCATTTGTTCATGGTTTTCTTAAATAAGGATTTTTGAGCCTCATTATTTTCAAAACTTAGAAATTAATATTTGAATGGATTCTTATACATATTTGTGTTCCTAACTCTTGTTTATGTAAAATGATCAAAAATATCCTTTTGAAGAGGAAACATCCACACAATGCGCACATATTTTTTTATAATTATTTGGTTGTGTATATTTCATACCCTGCATTAGATAAATGTTTCAGTTATGAATCCACTAGCATACTCTATATAACCTGACATGATAGAGATGAAGGCATTTCACCCGTTGCAAATGGAGAAAGGGGCCAATATTTCTAGTTTATAAACCCTCCACCAAGCTTTATATCTATATCAAGGGTTAATTTAAAGATTGATCGAGCACTTAAATGGAAAATTCAAAATACCTCTACCAAGGGTTGGGCTAGCATAAAATTCTCAATCTGTTAAGCCCTAAATCATGGAACATTACCCCTTAATTTGGACGTATTACATTAGTATTGTTAATTTATTTATGTTGGTTTCTTTCCATTAGTTGTAATTGTACCTCCTATTATCCTATATATACCAAGGAGACCTTTTCATTTGGAATCATCTTGTATTTGTGAATTCATGTGATGTATAAGTAGGTTTCCCCATCGAAGAGTATCATTATCTGAATTTATCTCTTTTTCAAGGTGTGGAGTACTTATTCTTAGGTTTTTATGCTATTTTGATATTTGGTTCTTAACATTTGGTGTCAGAGCTAGACAATCCTCGGGACTGGCTTCTTCAAAACAAGTCTTCTTGGAATTTTTTCTAATTTTTTTTTTTTGGAAGGTGTCAGGATCTGTAATTTATATGGTATAGAGGATATAGAGATAACTTGGGTCCAAATTTCAAATCTTGGTTTGTTATAGTTTTCAAGATACATTCTATTCAAGTTAGGGTTTTTGACTAGTCATGAAACTCGTCTGAAACAAGTCTTCTTGGAATTTTTGCTCCCAATTTGTTTCAGATTGGTTTCAAGTTATAGAATATTTATAGTACTAAAGAGGAATAGTGAATTATATTTTGTACAAATTTCATCCCTTGATTCATTATTCTTTGATTAAATTAATGAAAGTTATTCTTTGATTAAATTAGGGTTTTTGGTTGGTCCATATTTCAGTCTAAAACATATGTTCTTGGGAAAACTATTATATATAAAGATAAATAAATCAAAATTGAGTGATACCTATTCCATTGGTTAGGGAATAGACCTCAATTTTACTGGTGCAAATTTCAAGTTATGAAGTGAAGACAGTGATATGTGGCAGGTTGTATAAGTTCGCTCTCCTGAAAGGGAAAAAATTAGCACATCTTGGGAAAGTTACCATAAAATTCTCTTAGAGAATCCAATCTTGGTATAACCTGTGGGGTTGGAAAAAAGAAACATCAGGCTACCTCAGGCTGAAACTTTAGATTCATAAGGGATGAAATTGTAGAGCTACCACAGAAGAAAGGTCGGCTAGTAGAAAAGTCTCCAAATCAGGGTTTTAAAAGGTGCGTTTTTTTTTTAGGAAAAATTTATATGTTTTGACTAGAAGATCCAATTGGGGTGATTCAAAAAGTGGAATAAAGTGGGATAAAATGAGAATCACACAAATTTGGGAAAATATTAGATATTTTTAGGTACATACGTATTTTGGTGTCTCTAAACATAGGAGTTGTCATTACTTGTTAGAGCTACAACACGGGGACAGTGTGATTCTTCCACGTACCTAGAGTATATCGGAGGCCCCATTTCAAACAGTTTTTCATTAGAAAACACTAATATGGATTTGATCTCTCATGTACCTAGCTTATATCGGGAGACCCCATAGAATCCTGAGACCAACTGAGTAAACCATTTGGTCGTTTTGTTTCTATAGTACACCAAGAACGACTGATCCAGATTTAGGAGCAGAACAGACTGAATACAATAAACACAAAGATAGGAAGAATAACACAAATATCCAGTGAACAATATCTTCTATTAAATAAAGAAATAGGCTGAAACTGTAAAACTGTAGAACTGAAACTTGCTCGGATGGTGGTAGCTATCTCTGAGAAGGGATGTGGCTGCTATGCACATCCGTCTGAGAAGATTGCATTACAATGAGGCTCCAAAGGAGCTTTACATATTAATCATGAATTCCAAAACCCTAGACATACAAAAACCTAACCATAGAAGGTGAAATTTCAAAAGTCATGTGGGCCCTATGGGTAAGTTGGTGTAATTTGGTACCTCAACTTCCTAGGGTCATAACTTTTTCATATGACTTCCATTTTAGGAACATGATAGCCTGTTGGAAAGGTCTTTCAGAGAACTACACATTCCGTAGTTAGACTCTGACTCTGTCTATAGTTTGACTGTGGCGATTCAATAAAACATTGTTTAGGGCCCCAAAACATCCCTGAAAGTAAAGCAAGATGTGCTGACATGAACACATACAAAATAAGACAGTTGGATTAGGTGAGAGGCCACCCATATCCACCTGGAGAATGTGTGAGGCTTCATACAAACCCATAAGTGTAGAACTCACAATTATAAAGTAGTACAAAAAGACATGTTGAATAAAAAATGGACATAAGGAGTTAGTTGGAATAGGTGGGTGGCCACCAATATCCACCTGGATCAATCCTCCCACCTTAGGAAGAAATGGTATCCATTGCATTGAGTTCCTCCATTAGGTGAGGAAACTTCTGCTGGAATTGGCCCCGGGTGAGCGACTTGCCTTGGTGTAGGAGTTTCCCTACCTTGGCAACCTGATAAAAATGGATCCACTGCTGGTGAGTGCCCTTGATCTGTGTGTCCACTATCTGATCAGTGGTTTCTTGTTCCATTCATTCACAGTTGAGATTTGTTGGTGTCATATGTTCAACGATCTCAGAGGTGTCCAATAATGGTGGAAAATATGGTCGAAGGAGGTCCACATTGAATATTGGATGCAGACCAAGGAAGGGTGGAGTGTTGAGCTCAAAATCATTACTATCCACAACCTTGGTGATAGTGTAAGGCCCATAACGAAGTGGGAAAAGCTTCTGATGGGGCCCGACAAGATTCTCCTTCTGCAAATGTAACCAGACTTTGTCGTCAACCTGAAACTGGTGTGGTACCCTGTGTTTATCATGGCACTGCTTGTACTTAGCATTAGATTTCTGCAAAATTGCCTGGACCTATTGGTGGATGTGTTGAATCCTCTCAATGAATATGGTGGCTTTGTTGACCGCATACTGATCATCGGGAGAGGCTATCTGTAAATTGGCAAGAGGAAGTGCAACATCAATGGGTCCCAAGGGTTGGAATCCCAAACCCACCTGAAATAGGCTATGGTCGGTGGAACTATGGAGAGCCGTGTTGTAACTGTGTTGGACATATGGGAGACTCTCATCCCATGTACGTGGATGCTTAGAATTGTACATGCGGAGGATGTGCACAATCATCTGATTGACGACCTCGGTTTGGCCATCAGTTTGGGGGTGGAAAGAAGTGGATTTGGTGAGCTTGGTGTCCAATAGAGACCAGAGAATCAACCAAAAGGTGTTGAGGAACCTGTTGTCTCGGTCAGAGATGATGGTCTGTGGTATCCAAAAGTGAACCCAAACTTGTTCGAAGAAGAGCTTGGCAGTATTTGTCGCTATGACATTCTTCTTGCAATATGTGAGGATGGCCATCTTAAAAAACGTCAACGACCACAAACACGCAGTCATTTTCATGCTTGGTGTATGAGAAATCAGACATGTAATCCATGGAGATGGATTCCTATGGCTTCTCTGAAATAGGAAGAGGGGTGTATAAGCCTTCCTTATTGATGGTCGGCTTGGAAATGGCGCAGGCAGTGCAATATCTAATATACTTTTTGACGTCCTATCGAAGTTTTGGCCAATAAAAATGTTTCTAACAAACAACCACATTTTTCGCCATGCAAAAATGTACTTCCACCCAACCGTAGTGGGATTCCCAAATCATCTTTGCACGCTCTCTTGTAGGAACACAGAGATGACCCAGGTGGCATAAGAGTCTGTCCTGAATGTGAAAATCATTGACAGTGGTGCTTGTACCCAAGAGCTTATATGTGGTGGCGAAGTTCGGATCTTGCTTGTAAATTTGGGGCCACTCTGATGTTTCATGTCCATAGGAATGGAGAACAATGGTAAGTGAAGCCACAGAAGGCCGACTGAGGCAGTCAGTGACACGATTGGAGATACTTGTCTTATACTTGATGTTGAGATGGAACTGTTGCAGGTAGGTGGACCACTTCTAATGGCGATCGTTCTAAAATTTCCCTTGTGTCTGTATGAACTGCAGAGGCTTATGATTAGTGTGTATGATCGTCTCTATCCTCAGAATATAATGTTTCCATTGATGACATGATTTTACAATGGAATACATTTCTTTTTCATAGATAGGTTATTTCCGGATACTATCGAAGAGTGTCTCACTATGGTATGCCACCGGGTGCCCGTTCTAAGTGAGTATTGCACCCACATGATAGTCAGATGCATCAGTCTCAATCTCGAATGGTTGTTGAAGATCGGTAAAGGAGAGGAATAGATATGAGCACAAACGATGTTTTAGATATTCGAATGCTCATCTATGCTCCTTCCCCCACACAAAATTGTCCCTACCACCGCCCTTGGTCACCTGGCTGAGGGCCCATGCAATAAGGGAGAATCCCTACACAAACCGTCGGTAAAAATTGGCGAGTCCCAAGAAGCTTTGAAGCTCGATCAGTGTGGTCAGGGTTGGCCAGTCACAGATGAAGTGGATCTTAGCTAGATCAACATGTACCCCATGCTCATCAACAATGTAGTCCAAGTATTGGAATTTGTTCATGCAAAAAGAGCATTTTTCCAAGTTTCCATAAAGCTTGTGCTGCCACAAAGTGCTCAAAACTTGCTGAATATGTCGCATGTGCTCCTCCCACGTTCTACTAAAGATGAGGATGTCATCAAAATATACTACCACAAAGGACTTGGTGAAGGGTCTCAATACTTATTCCATCAACTGTATGAAAGTGGTTGGTGCATTTGTTAAGACAAAGGGCATGACTATTCATTCATAGAGACCTTCTTTAGACTTGAAGGATGTCTTCCAAAGATCAGTTGGTTCAATGGGAACCTGGTGGTAGCTAGACTTCGGGTCAACCTTGCTGAAGAATTTTTCCCCCTTGAGTTGGTCAAGAAGGTCATCAATCCTGGGAATGGGGTAGCGGTTCCTGACTGTGATTTTGTTTAAGGATATATAATCAATGCAGATTTGCCAAGTCCCATCCTTCTTCTACACTAGTAAAATCGGGCTTCCGCAAGGGAAGGAGTTGGGTCTGATGTGCCCCTTTTGAAGTAGCTCTTGGATCTGACACCTGATCTCCTCATTCTCCATCAGCGAGCACTGATAGACTGGTCCATTAGGTAGAGGTGCTTCGGGGGTTAGATCAGTTGGATGCTGGACTTGACAGTGTGTTGGTAGCCCTATAGGTGAGACAAACATGTCTTTGTATTCTTCCACGATCTTGTCCACTTGCTTTTGCTGCAAAGAGAGGCATTGTGTAGAGGCCACGGATGTGGTAGAGACCTTCTGCTTACTATGAATATGGATCGCAAAGAAAACAAACTTCCTGGTCTGTGAAATGGCCTTACTGCATTGCTTAACATAGATTAAAGAAATATCAGTAGGTGGTGCCACCTCTGGGATCCTTTACAATTGTCTATCCAAAGTAATAATAAATTTTGGCACAGGGGCAGTCCCGCGGTTCAACGCTTCAACAACGCACCAACAAAACCCTAACTACCGACCCTTTCGGAAACGCCTTTGAAGAAGATGAAGTCTCACCCAAGGTAGAGGTAGGGGGGTTTGTAGGACTCAAGTGTCTACAACCGAGCTGGGACACAGATCTGTGATCACAATACTTAACATAGCATTTAACAATGAATGTTTCATTAGTCTTTGACCCTTATTCACATTGCAGATTCAAACCCTAATTACAAAGCAACACAATATTCAACAAGATCCAAGCATAGTTTACCATTTAGCACATAGCATCAAACAAACCTAGCATTCATTCATGTTATTAACCACTAAGCTACTACATCAGATGCATCTAATATACCTAAATATTTAGCATTAAGCATAAATCACATCAATAACACAAAGCAATCACAACACAGGATATACGTGGTTCACCCCCAGCGAGGGGCTACATCCACCAACTCTTTGTCTTATCTATTATCTTCTTTCAATCTGCTTACATCCACAGAACCACAAAACCAACTCCGCATATGACAGGATATCTGTGTGCACTTTTCCAGATCCTCCTTCCCCGAGTTCAGCATAGCATAGAACCTTCTTACAATCACTTGCACTTAGCTCTGCAAGTTCTTGACACATAGTATGCACAAAGACTTTACAACTAATCACAATTAGAAACCTTTACATATCTTGCACAAAGCCAACTTAGATTTGATCGAACTTATTCTTACATGGCCTAGCTACTTATTTATACATTTAAAAATGAGGCCTAAGCATGGGTAAACCCATGGGATGACATGCCTTACCCGTTACATAAGCCCTAAACCCAAAAATCCTATAAAAGGGGGTGAGATCCCGCGATCTCCGCTTCGCTTGGGCGCTCCGTCTTCGACCAGCTTGTCGAAGTCCCAAAAATGGTCAAACACGACCAAGGTTCTCTAAAACTTGGTCGAGGGCCAACATGCCCCCAACACTCACCTGTGGCTCGTCCCGAGTCACTCTGATATGGGAAACTCTGCTTCGAAGGCCTTGAGCTTGGCTCAATATGCCTCAACTTGCTGCTTCGCCAGAGCCTCCTGCTCGGCGAGCTCCTGAATGATTTTCTTGGTGACACGTCCTTCCAAGTGTTGTTCCACTGTTGTGACCATTTGTTCAAGCTGTGCGCCTTGTCCTTCGATCTCCTCAAAAAGTGTGCAGGCTTCTTCCTATACTGGCTGAAGTCTCTAGGTCACTTCCATGACTTTACTCCGGATGGAATGGACCTGCTACTGAGCTGTGTGCTGTTCTTGTGACCTTTTCATCTTCTTAACTGCTGATAGTAGCTTCAACTATGTCTATATTGTCATTGCTTGTTGCTTGGCTTCCTGGAGTTGTGACTCCAATGTCCTTAGTTTTGGGGCCTCTGCAAGGCACTCATAGGTCCGTGCACTTCGATTGCTGAGTTGCTTGCATTCTAAGTCCAATGCCTTGATTCTTTCGACTGTGCTCCGGACAGTTTCTTCCCTCTGATCTCGCACTTCTTGTGGAGTGATCGACACTGCTTACAGTTCCAGTTCTGCTACTCTTGCTTGGAGCTGCTGAATGGATTCAATGAGCTTTCCCACTTGGCTCTTAGCTATTTCCTTTTATGTCTGTGCCAGGCTCGACACAGAGTGAAGTGCTCTAATGATGACTTCTTTAACTCCAATCTTCTCTGCGAGAAACTATTCTTTTTCTTTCTGGAGCTACTCTCTGTCCTCTAGAAACTTCACCTGGAGGTCGTCTTTTTCTTGTTTCACAACCTAATGTTGCTCTAGGGCTTCCTCCTTTGCTTGCTTTAGAGCCTCTGTGGCTTGTTCCTTTTCTTCTTGGACCCGATGAAGGTGAGCCTCTGTCACATCTGTTATTCTACATAACTAGGCAGGCTCATCTCCTTCTTCTAGGCCCCTTAATGACAACGACGCAATAGACACTGCGCGGCTCGAATAAAGAGCCCGTTGTACCCCTTTGAGCTCTGCCTTGATCCTGTCATACATTGTCTTCTGTTTGGCTTCGCTTCACTGCAAAATGTCATCAGAAGTATCTGATACAATTGCGATGATGAGGTCAATATCATCCATCGTAATTATAGTCTGTACGTGGGGCTTATTGGCACGTGACTTCTTCCATGATGAGGGTTTCTTTGGAGAAACGTTTCTTTTCTTGGATGTCTCTGTCTTCGTAAGGGTATCTTTAGGCGGTGTTACTTCGCCTTGTTCCTGCTTGTCTTCTTCCCCTTCATCCTCTTCTTTGTCTACTTCATCACCTCCTCCCCCTTCAGGTGAATTTGGTGTAGTCTCCTCTGATTCATTGTGCATTTCTTGTACTTCTTCCTTCTTCTTCCTCTTGCTGCTACTGGGTCCATCATACTCTTCGCGGGTGACTACATGAATTCCAATGAGGTCAAGGTCGGAGATTTTCGTCTGTTCGACTAGTACAAGGAATTCCGCAGGCCATTCCCTAGTTATTTCCTCCATATCTTCCTCTGTGAGTTTCTAATAGGACTGGAGTTCTTCCTTGTGTTCATCTCTGCGTGCAGTGATGTAAATTAAGTGTTTGTCTGCGTGAAAATTCAATATTGGCCTGAACCTATGAAGTGTATTTGATGTCATGCAATGGAAGGATTCAATGGCCCTCTTCAGCTGCAAGTAATAGGTGTGGAACACCACATTGGATTTCCATTGCTTCGCCATGTCGCTCGAATACCGAAGGGTAGTGAACCTTGCAAATAGTGGTTCAGATGGCTCGACTTCAGGGAAGGTTTCTCCCTCTGGCATTTCCCAAGCGATGAAGGTAACGAGAATTAACAACCAGGTGAAGTAAAACTCGTAGCCTTGGTCTTGCACTTCACAACAATATTGCTCCAACTGGTTGACGAGGTAGCTCACCCAGCTCATTTGCATTCCTTCAACACATTTTTTTACGAGGTTGACGACAAACCCCATGACCTGCATTGGTCTATTTTTCCTGATGAGATTTCCTGTTATCAATTGACAAGCTAGGCGCACTGCGCTATTTTGGATGGAGGCTACCCTATAGCCCCACTTCCCATTCTCTACATCGTCATAGGTTTCCTTTATTTGTTTTGCCAGGGCGTGATCTGCAGCCTTCCCTAGGTAAAAGTCTCGAGGGTCTGGTCCTTGCATGCTCAATCCAATGATCCGTTGGATCAACATCGGATCTACAGTGATGGGCCTATCCAATAATAGGTAACCACCATGGTAGCACGACATGAGGAGTTTAACACACGCGTTAACCTCCTGATGTTTGTTGAAGTGTGGTATCTTCATCACATTAAGGATTGTTGATCTTGTGATGTCCATGGTCCATGGTTGGGGGATTATCTTCGACTTATTCCCTGTTGTCTTTGTCAAGTACTTATGTGGTGCGAGCATTCCATAATTCTTACGGTCTCCAAAGTTGAAATCATTGATCTTTAGCATCATAATCTGTCCCAATTTCAGTCCAACTGCGCATATCCCCTTCGGAAGGTATGCAATGATCAGTGTATAGTCAAAGTCCCTCGGGACATTTTCACGACTAACCGCGCCAACTAGAGGTGGGATATAGTCGAGCAGGACCGACGGGATGAGCTTCGTGTTCGCCAAGTTGTTGCGATGCTTGCTCCGTTTCTATGTCACAGTTCGGGATGGCCCAGATCGATGTGTGGTCGATGGGGAGGCTTGCAATCCTCTCGTCAATGAGACTTGTGCTTCTACATACATGACCTTCTCAGGCATGAGGTAATTAAAATCTCTTCGATGGATTTGTCTATTGCGCTAAGGTCGCTTGAGATGAACGCTCGTGATCAAATGTCTCAGATAGGTGGACAAATGCTCAAGGTAAGAAGAACAGGTGGTGAGGTGATCCGTCAGGATTTTTCGAAATGACTATGGTTGAGTTATTATTTGCATGCATTAAATGACCATTGGGAAACTTTAGCGAAAGAACGAGGAAAAGAAAATGAATTTTACAGCCATAGACATATATGCAAATCTGAAATGGAATGAAAACAACAAACCATAATGCACAAGTTTGATAACGGAGTTCGACAACTTTGCCTACGTCTCCGGGCCTTTTCTCTGTGAGGGAGGCTTCTTGATTTCTTTTAGAAAGCTTATTAGTACATATTTTACAATTGCCGATTGGCTTCTAGACTGATCTGGTCTTGTTTGCCATGATCTCTAGAATCTTGCACAACTTACGGCACCTGAAACGGATATACCGAACTCTCAGAAATCGTCCGACAGCATCTCTACCTCAACAGCTCTTCTGCCTCAATCT
>JASDQU010213092.1:18603-35386 GCA_032191745.1 Picea mariana
CGAGTCCATATGGCCAAGCGCTTAGCCCAAAGGGCTAAGCGCTGGCCCCTCTCCTCCTTTATGCACATAATACCATACAATATATTTAATATTGTGGGTTTTATACAATAAAAATTAATGTGGCACATTGGTAAAGGACCATTGTTAAAGATTTATATGGTGGGGAGGTCCAGGGTTCGAATCCCCGGGTTCCAAATTTTTTTTACATAGCCGTCATTGACTAAAACCGGGGTGCCACGTGGCAGCCCGTGATTGGGCCACGTGGCACCCAATCACTGGCCAACAAAGCGCCACGTGTCAGCATTTGATTCGCCCACTGTCAACCAATAATCGATTGCCACTTGTCGGAATCCGTATTGTCCAGTCATCATGCCACGTCATCCTTACCACATCATCATGCCACGTCAGCTCCTGACGTCCCCTGCCACGTGTCACCCTTCCAGTGGTGACACGTGTCACTTTGGGATTGGCCCAACTGCATGCCAAAAGTGCCAAATCTGCCTGACACGTGGCACTCCCTGGAGCCACCACGTGTCCTGTACGGAATCTGCCACGTGTCAGGGTACGGACCTGCCACGTCATTTGTACGGACTGACACGTGCCCTGCCCAGTCAGCATTTTTTTGTCTGTTTGACTTTTCGGTCAAAATGCGATATCTTCTTCATACGGAATCCGTTTGACATAAAAATTATACCACCGGAATCAGGAAGACGAGACGGACGGAATGGTGCTGGTTTCATCGGATTCCGAGCACTTTCATTTTTGAGCATTTTTCATGCCCTGATAGGCTCCTGGATCCGATTTCGGATCACTTCGATGGATTTGTCTACTGCGCTAAGGTCGCTTGAGATGAACGCTCGTGATCAAATGTCTCAGATAAGTGGACAAATGCTCAAGGTAAGCAGAACAGGTGGTGAGGTATCAATAAGCACTACGCGAAAGCAATTAGTTATCTATGGGCTCGGATAATCACAATTCACAGAAGTGTCCTCAATGCAACATTTGATGGGTTAAATAGAAAACATCGTAACAGATTCCTCCAACAGGAAGGAATGCCTCAATCAATACAATTCCATCCATTATGGCGCGGTCCCAACGGTCCAATGGTGATTTTTTCGGCAATAAATGAGTTTCTATCTGTTTTGGAGCATCGTTCTAATGATCAAGACGCCTCCAATGGTCATATTGCTTCGTTGTGGCTAAGTGCCAGTCTATGTTGTTCTCTTATTCTGGCGAGGTTCAAGTTCTGCAAGGCTTCCTTCTGTGAAGTCCTCACTGGGACCTCCTACAATTTTTCTAGCTTTGCTTTCTTCTTACTGAGATTTCTTGCTTTCTTTCTGGTGATCTGCATCTTTGGATTCCTCTTTCCATTCTTATTCTTATCTTTTCTTAGCATATTAACTTCGCACTGCTGAGGGTCTTTCATAGGGTTCAAGGGTAATACTTTTTCTCTTACTGTTTTTGGAGTAGGTGCTCTTCTCTTCTGCATGGATAAGTTCTTTAAGCCTTCTTGCGTTCTTTCAACTTCAACAGCCAGGTCTTTAGCCCTTAGTTTCTTCGACTTTTTCTCCTATTATTATAGTAAGAACGCTATTCTCCTAGCCATGAAATCTCTTAATTCTTGCTTTTTCTATTCTATAGCTTCCTCCTCTTCTTTCCTTCGGATCTGATCTCTCTCAATCCAAGTCCTTCCTAACAAAAGTGCAAAAGGAGTGTTGTTCTCAACAAACTTAATGACCTCGAATTCTTCTTCCGTCGATGTTCCATGAGCACTCATAGGTACATGACTAATTCTTCCACATAGGGTTATCAGTTTTCCTTTAAACAATCCTATTCCTCTCAATGAAGGAATCATAACATGCTTTCCTAAAATTTCCCAAGTACTTTTTGTCATGATATTAATTTGTGTTTCTGCGTCCAATACATAGTCTATGTTGAAGTCTCCTATTCTTGTTTCTATGCACTCTTTCTCTTTTAAGATCTCTGATAAAATGATGTCTCTGTGATCATTTAGTGTTTCTTTCATATGCAATAATATAGCCTCGGATTCTTTCTAGTTCTCTAGCATATTCGTAGTCTCTTGACCTTCCTCATGGTTTTCTTGTTTCATTTTCATCTTCTCAACTTTAGCAATAATTCTAGGGAAATCTAAAACTTCATGTCCAGTAGCTTTACAACAAAGGAAAATAGGACCTCTACCAGGGCACTCCTTAGCAAGATGTCCCAGTCTTATGCAATTATAACATAATGTCAATCCTCTCTTTCTCTTAAACGAGCTCAAATCTTTCCTCTACTCCTTAGCAAGATGTCCCGGTTGGATTCACGATAAAAAAGGACAATCACAAATGTGAACTGGTTCGTCCGCCAAAGCGCCCATTGAGACATTTTCGGAAAAATGGCTAAGTTACGAGAAATATAGTAGAGGAAAAACGGTCGTACGAGCTTCAAAATAGGGTGACAAGGGCTCCCGAGGAGACATAATGCCCCGCCTGTCAAATTGTGTATATATATTCTTCTTATACTCATGACAACTGAGTGGTTCTCTTATTACCATTAACAACCAAAAAAAACTTATTCAACAACGATTTACGAGAGCCGTCTACTATTCCTCCACGTATTGGAACATGGTCTACATTTGGACCATAAATTATCTATTACAATACATTAATATAAATACAAATTAAATTAATGATCCTATGACTTAATATTAGTTTGTCCTTTCAACACTTTGCCAATTATCTCTCTGCGAGGTCACGCCTTAGTGCTAACGAAATTTTATGCCCCATATTTCATTATATACATGTTGCACACAACATTTCCGTGATATAGATTTTGCACCAAACACTTTCGTCATTCAAAGTGGATGTTAGCAGTTGGTCGGAGTCACAATTTAAAGGAAAAAGCGCAAATGTGAGCCGGTCCATCCGCCAATGCGTCCATTTGGATATTTTTTCTGAAAAATGGCTAAGTAACGAGAAGGATAGTAGTGAGGAAAAACAGTCGTAACAACCAAAAAAATGTATTAAACAACGACCCCGGGGTTGGCGCTATTATACATCTTGCACCCAAAACTTCTGTTGTCTACAATTCCTCCACATATTGGAACATGGTCTACATTTGTACCACAAATTATCTATTACCATACATTAATATAAAGACAATTTTTAATAAATATACTTAGACTTGAACCTAAACTTTTGTACTCTACAATTCGTTGCGACTTGACGCTATCGATTTATTATGCCCCTTGTTCTGTGATATACATGTTGTACACGACACTTCCATGATATACATTTTGCACCAAACACTTGTGTGATATACAATTCAACCTTGGTTATAAATCCCGCCTATCCGAAAATCCATGATCTGAAAAGTGGCTAGGCATCCAATGGTTAGCGGTTGGTCAGAGTCACGATATAAAAGCACAAGCACAAATGTGAACCGGTACATCCACCAAAGCATCCATTGGGACATTTTCGGAAAAATGACTAAGTAACGAGAAAGATAGTAGAGGAAAAATGATCACACGAGCTTCAAAATAGGGTGACAAGGGCTCTTGAGAGACGTAGTGCCCCGCTTTTCAAATTGTATATATATTCTGCTTCTACTCGTGACAACTCAGTGGTTCTCTTATTGCCATTAACAACCAAAAAAAACTTATTCAACAACGATTTACGAGAGCCCGACCGACCCCAATGTTGGCGCTATTATAGATCTTGCACCCAAAAATTGTGTGATTTACAGTTCTGCTGTATACATATTGCACCAAAAACTTTCGTGGTCTGCAATTCGTCCACATATTGAAACATGGTCTACATTTGAACCACAAATTATGTATTACGATACATTAATATAAATACAATTTTAATAAATATACTTAGTACATGTTGCACACAACACTTCCTTGATATACATTTTTCACCAAACACTTCCGTAATTTACAGTTGCACCCAAAACTTGCGTCATCTACAGTTCCGTTGTATACATCCTGTACCAAAAACTTTTGTCCTCTACATTTCCTCCACATATCGGAACATGGTCTACATTTGGACCACAAATTATCTATTACAAACATTAATATAAATAAAATTTAAATTAATGGTCCTATATCATCACATCATGAGCCCGATCGACTGCAATTCGTTTCAACACTTAGCCAATTATCTCTCCACGGGGTCGCGCCTTAGCGCTAACAGAATTTTATGCTCCATGTTCCATGATATACATGTTGCACACAACATTTTCATGATATACATTTTGTACTAAACACTTCTGTCATTAAAAGTGGATGTTAGCGGCCGATCGGAGTCACGATATAAAAGCACAAGTGCAAATGTGAACCGGCTCGTCTGCCAATGCGCCCATTGTGACATTTTCAGAAAAACGACTAAGTAACGAGAAATATAGTAGAGAGGAAAAATGGTCGTCACAAAGGCTCCTGAGGAGACCTAAGGCCCCGCCTGTCAAATTGTATATATATTTTGCTTCTACTCGTGACAACTCAGTGGTTCGCTCGACCCCCGGGTTGGCGCTATTATAGATCTTGCACCCAAAAATTGTGTCATCTACAGTTCTGTTGTATACATCTTGCACCAAAAACTTTTGTGGTCTACAATTCCTCCATATAGTGGAACATGGTCTGCATTTGGACCACAAATTATCTATTACGATACATTAATGTAAATACAATTTTAATAAATATATTTAAACTTGAACTTGAATTTTTTCGAACTCGTTGATTGGTGCTATATCGTCACATCATGAGCTCGACCGACCACATTTCCTTTCAACACTTAGCCAATTATCTCTCTGTGGGGTCGCGCCTTAGGGCTAATGAAATTTTATGCCCCATGTTCCGTGATATACATGTTGCACACAACACTTATGGATATACATTTTGCACCAAACACTTTCGTCATTTACATTTCGACGCGCTATTATAGATATTGCACCCAAAACTTGCATCATCTACAGTTATGTTGTTCCTTTCAACACTTAACCAATTATCTCTCCGCGGGGTCATGCCTTAGCGCTAACGAAATTTTATGCCCCATGTTCTATGATATACTTGTTGCACACAACATTTCTGTGATATACATTTTGCACCGAACAATTCCGTCATTTACAATTCGACCCTATTTTCCATAATTTATGTTGTAACCTGCTTGGCAGGGACTACGTTACCACACAACACTTGTTACACATGCATCTTCAACCATTTAACCACTTCAAAAAACTTCTATTACTATATAGAACAAGCATAAGGATGTAGCCTTACCATATTAAGAACATGAAATAAACATATATTTAAATTTTCATTTACCAAAACAAAACCTTTCCTTAGATTTTGATTTGGATTATTTAAAAAAAAAAAGTTAACTATAGTTTTTTTCATAACCTATAATTTTCTTTTATGAATTATTTAAAAAAAAACTTTTTAACCATAATTTGTTTCATAACCTATAATATGAAAAAAGTCTAGCTTATAACATATTTAGTTATATCTTAAACTCAAATCTATGTAACATCAAAATAAATCTAAATTTTTATGAAGTTTTTTTTTCATTATTTCATTCTATATTAAAATTTTCATTTTTTAATTAAATAGATTTTATTTTTATTATTATTCTTTTAAAAAAAATTAAAAACACTTTATTGTATTGTATGTTATTTAATATAACATATTACCTCAACATATCCCACATATTAAGTTGTATAACACCTATTAAGTTTTAGATGCAAAAATATATTTAAATATAAAATAAGAATTAAAGTGAAACAATATTCAAATTTAAAAAAAATTGAATTACTCGATATATTTTTATTTTACATCCATTTTACAACTACATTTATATATTTGGATGAAACACGATTTTATATATTAGTAAAAGTTATTAAATGACGTGGCAAGGGAAGTGCGTGACAGCGTGTTAGTTTTATGTGGAATATCCAATTGCATTTTATTTACTATAGATTTTCCAAACAATATGGATGATGCAAGAAAAATTCATGTTATAGTTTTATGTGGAATATCGAAATACATTTTATTTTATTATATTTTAAGGACATTTGTATGAGACATCACTAGGTTCCACATGCTGGGATAAAATGGATTTAAAATTCAAAAGCATTTTATTTTATTATATTTTAATAACATTTGTATGAAACATCATTAGCTTCCACATGTTGGGATCATATATATAAAATAGAGAGATCGATTAAATTTGATGCTTGCCATTTGTTTACATAAATTTAGAAAATATTAATTTTATGTTAATGTAAATTTATAATGTTTATGTAAATTTATAATGTAGAGTGCACTATGTACCTTCATCTTATGTAAGAACACTTGAGAAAACAATGAGAAGAGGGAAAAAATCTAATTTTTATTGAAGAATTGTTGTTGCTAAGTGCACTAGTTTGTTTCAATTTGTTAATTCAAATTGCTCATTTGATTAATGTTATGTTACTAGTATAGAAACTTTGTTTTTTTTTTTTAATAGAAATGGGTATTTTATATATTTATCAAAAAAAGCCATCATTACAAAAAGGAGATGACAATGGCTCTATCATCCGACTTATGCCGTGTTTACATTCATCTTTTCCAAAACTAGAAATGAGCGAGACCTTCATGCTGCAAACGCTACATACTTGCCATGTATAAATGGCTACAAAATCATGAAGAAAGACTTGATATTTACACTTCATAGAAACCTAGATTTAGACTATGAGGGGCTAGCTTCGTCCTGCTGTGGCGCGCTATTTTCCTCTACTTGGGTTGTGCCTCCTTGCTGCTGTGCTTGAGGTTCTCCTTCCCAGGAACTGTCCGAGAATCCAGGGGCAATTGGGACATGCTGGTTGTTGTTGGCTAACGAATGGAAGGTGGAAGGGATCCAGGATTCATCGGTGCCAGCTGGATGTAGAGAGTGTTGAAGATTGCCAGGCCGCTGGTTGAGCTCTTCAATCTGTCTCGTGTTGCGATTTAAGCCTCTCATGGCGATAGCTAATTCCTGATTGTGCCTGAATTTCATTCTTTGCATTTGTTGTTGCATCTCAACCATGTTTTCCCGAATTGACTGGTTTTCTTGTTGCAACTCTCTGTGTTGAGTGTCCGACCGATCCTCTATTCGCCTGCATTCTTCCTGCAATTCCTGAAACTGTCCCCGTATGTCATCCAGTGCATAGGCTGAACAAGAGCAAGAGTCTCAGTGTCTGATAGTGCTTCGGCGCATGGTGATACAATAATCGTGGGAGGCGCAGGGAAAGGCCAGAAAAAATGAAGTCTTGAATCCCATAAGTGCGAGGGTGCTTAATGGAAGAGAGGAGATGTAGATGATGGCTGGATGGAGGCCTCCAGAAGCCGTTATAAACCAGGATGCTCATGATTTCCCTCGAGCGAGGTAGCAGAGATGACTGAAGCAGGGCCTAGGTTGCTACGAGGTGAAGTACAGAGATGGTCATCCGGAGGAAGAGTTGAAGTGCCATGAAATGAAGAAGGATGGAGTAAGGGGAGGGGGGAGGTATGGGAGTGAGGGAGTGTGACGTGGGAAGGAAGGTAGGGGCATGTGTTCACACATGCCAGAGGGAGCAGGGGACAGGATATGGAGGGCAGGGGAGACAGTACCGAGTGTGTGGACAGGAGAGGGGAGTGTGACGTGGGAGGCTGAGGCAGGCAAGGTCCAAGAAAGGCGGAAAGGTGAGTGGGGAGGAGGGAATAGTGACATGGGAGAAGGGACTTGTTTCTAGAAGTGAGAGGGGGGCTATGGGGAAATTGTGCTTAGGACAACCAAACAATGGAGAGGGTTTGGTTCATGAGAAGGCTACTTTGTTCTAGTGTTTTAGTCGCTTTGGCCATTTTTTCAGCCTCCATATTTTGTCTTCGGAGGATGTGAAAAAAGCTCAAAGGCACAAACCTTTTCTTGAGTGAATTTATGGCTGTGGATATACTTTTGAGCAAGACTTTTTTCGTATTGGGTATCCCTCTCAGTTATTTAATGACAATTTTGGAATCCCCCAAAACTGTTAGAGCCTGTATGCGTAGATCTTGGGCTAGCTTGAGTCCCATGTAAGCTGCTAGGACTTCTGCTCTGTTGTTTGTTGTTTTTCCAAGCCCCCAAGAGTAGTCGGTTATCTTATTTCCCTCAGAATCATAGATGAACCACCCCACACCTGCTGCCCCTGGGTTTCCTGTTGCTGCACCATCGAAGAAAAGAAGATAGGAATGTTGTTGACTCTGCCAGGAGGAGAAGCTGCTATCGTCAAGGCAGAGTTGCCAATCTAGTTGCCTGGAGACTTGTATTGGGAGTCTTGCTTTGTTCTTCAATGGCCCTCGAATATAAGTGACCCAGTCTTCTTCCCTGGAATCCAAGATACCTGGGGGGTGGAAATCTACTGCTTTTGTTATGAAAACCTCATAAATTATTCCACATATCTTTGTAAAGGTGTTGCATACTAAGGGAGACTTGACACGAAAGATAGCATGGTTGTGTGCTAGCCATATCTCCCATGCAACGAATTTAGGGATTTGTTTCCAAAGGAGGGTGAACCCATTTTTATTTTTGAAGCTGCTAGCATGTCTTTGTTTCCATTGAGTGAGAAGGTTGATCCAACTGTCGGGAGGGGGAGGGGTGTTAGGGAGGGGAAGGTAGATAAGATTCCAAAGTTGAAGGGTGAAGTTGTAGTCCAAGAAGAGATGAGTTATGGTTTCGGAAGCTTCAAGACAGAGGGAACATCTAGAGGGCCCCTGCATGCCCTGCTTTAGTAAGTTTTCAATGGTTAGAATTTTGCCATGAGTGAGAAGCCAACAAAAGGCATTGAGTTTGGGGAGCGAGGGTCCAGACCAGATTTCCTTCCAGAGTTTGGAGGTGGGAAGCCCAGGGAGGTTTGAGAGGAGATGGGAGTATCCCTCTTTGACAGAGAAGGGTTTTCCTCCCCAACTTTGAGAGTCCTCAGTAAAGTGATTGAGAGGTGCATAACTAGCCAGATTATTGAAGAGAAAAAGAAGAAGGGGGGTGAGATTCTCAGGGGGGTTCAGAGGTTTCCAACTAACTCAATCCCCTTCATTATTCCAGATACAAAAGTCTTGTATTTTAGTGAGTTCATTCATGAAAAACTAGTTTTGAGAGGTTGTAAGATCTCTAAGGAATTTAAAGGCTCATGGTTGAGGATTTGGTCCATCCATATGTTTATTGTCTCTCCATTGCTGAGAGCCCAAGAAAGTTTTTCCTGTATTAAAGAAGCTGTGTTTTTTAGTAGGCGCCAAATTGGGGAGCTTGGAGTAGTGGACATTGTCCCCTCTAGGCATCTGAGTCTGGACGATTGAAAGTATTTTCCCACTAAGGATTTCTTCCACCAATCTGAATTTCCTATTACAAGCTTCCATGCTAATTTTGCTCCCATAGATATGTTCATAATGGTTGGATCTTTGATATCCAATCCTCCTTTATTGTAAGGTTGACAGACTTGCTTCCAGTCAACGAGATGGAATTTCTTTGTGTTTGTCTTGCCTCCTGCCCACAAAAATCATCTTATGGATTTACCGATTTTCTCTAGAATGCTTTTAGGCGCTAGGAGCCCTGATCATTGGAAAATCAGAAGAGAGGAGAAAACTGATTTGACTAAGACTATTTTCCTTACAGGGTTGAGCCATTGACCACCCCATCTCTGGATCCTTCAAGTGATTTTATCAACTATTTCAAACCAGGTTGAAGAATTGTAGCGGTTAAGTAAAATAGGCATACCCAGATACTTGAAATGATTCCAAGAGGTGGTTATGGGGAAGCTAAAGATTCTTGCTATCTGGTCCTTTATGTGTCCCGGGACATGCCATCCATAAATCCTGCATTTGAGAAGGTTCAGCTTACCTCCAGAAGCTGCGAGGAAGGAGTTGAGGATCTTTTGGAAGTGAGTGACAGTGTGCAATGTGGCTTCTCCTAGAAAAAGAGTGTCGTTGGCAAATTGTGAGTGATTTATTTCCTTGACACCTCTTGCTATGTGGAGGCCTAGGAGTTTTCCAGTTCTTCTTTCCACTTCCATCTTTCGGTTGAGGGAATCCGCTAGAAGTATACAGAGGGAGGGGGCTAGATGGCATCCCTATCGGAGACCTCTGCTTTCTTTGAAGAACTTTGTTGGGCGCCCGTTGAGGAGAGGGGAGATCCAAGGATTGCTGATGCAAGCTTTAATCCATCTATTGAAATTCTCTGAGAAGCCATAGGCCTTTAGGACTGAAAGGAGGAAGTTATGTTTTACCCTGTCAAAGGCATTTGCCATGTCTAGCTTCACAACCATTCCAAGAGTTTTAGTTTTCTTGCTTGAATGTATGGCTTCCTGCACCAAGATGATGTTATCCATTATTTTCTTGTCCTTGAGGAATCCAGTTTGATTTTATGAGATAAGCTTAGCAAGTAAGGGGTTGAGACGATTTGCAATGATTTTGGTAAGGATTTTGTAGGAAGAGTTACAAAGAGAGATTGGGTGGAAATGAGTGAAATTTGAGGGGTTAGATTCTTTGGGGATGAGCACTAGAAAAGTGGAGTTTGTGGAGCCACCTATTCTCTGCTTTCGTAGAGTATAATTTAGCATTTTCCTCAAGTCCCTTTTAATGACGTCCCAGAAATGCCGAAAAAATCTGATTGGAAAACCATCAGGGCCCGACGCCTTGTCAGCTTCAAGGCTCCATATGGCTTTGCGTATTTCTTTCTCAGTGATTTCTTGGATGAGCTAGATGTTTTCTTCGTTTAAGACCAAGCTAGGAATATTTTCTAGCAACTTGTTATCCTCCCCTTGAATTGAGTCCTCTCTTGGTTGCTGATAAAGGTTGCTATAATGATGGTAGTCTTCCTCTTTTATCTCGTCATAGGAATCAATTTGCTGCCCTATGCTAGAGGTGATTGTAGTAACAGTATTCTTTTCCCTTCGGGATTGGGATTGTTTGTGGAAAATGGAGGTGTTAGAGTCTCAAGCCTTTATCTAGAGATTCCTGGATTTCAGACGCTAGTGCTCCTCTTCTCTGCATAGCGTGGTCTGCAGATGTTGTTGCACTTCTTTCTCTTGGTTTACTAGTTCTTCTGTCACTAGATCTAATTCAATTTTCTGCTGAATCTGTCTAAATTTCTCAAGTCTGTCTTGCTTCTCTTGATGAGGGGTTAAATAAGACACTTTTGCCTAGTCTTTAAGCGCAAGCTTGACTGTTTTTAGCTTTCTTTCCCAAAAAAAGTTGGGGGATCCGGAAATGGAGATGTTCCAGGTTGTGATGACAAGAAAGGGTACATCTTAATTATCTAGCCACAACTGGTTGAACCAGAATGGGAGGGGGCCCAAATTCTGAGAGGGGCAAAAGGAAAGGGTGATGGGATTGTGATCAGAGATGGATGAGGGAAGGATTTGGGAGGATATGTCTAGGGGGGAGAGTAGAAGTTGTTGTTGATAAGGAAACGGTCTAGGCGGGCAACAATGTGTTGGAGGCCTACTCTTCTATTGTTCTAGGTGGAATGCCCTTTGGTTGGTTTAATATCTTGCATGTCCCAGTCTGACATAAGGTCAACCAGATGTTTAGAGAATGGGTCTCTGAATTTACTTCCTCATTTTTTCCCCCCATATTGAGATGAGTGTTTAGATCACCTCTAATTACGCAAGAGGAGAGATCCATTGTGTTCTGAAGATTTGAGAGGGAGGCCCAGGCTGCCAACTTATCTTTATAGGAATTTGGCATATAGATATTAGTTACTGTGATAATATTGTTGTCCTCTTTATGCTTTAGGGTTGTAAGTATCTAGTTGTGGGTTTCAGAAGTTACCTCAGAGTTCTAGATTTTCTCATTCCATATTGTTGCAATACCATCAGATGCCCCCTGAGAGTTGACTGCTACTCCGCCGATGCTTTTGTAGAGCTTACTTGTTGCTTTCAGGATGGATTTTTCTTCCATTTTTGTTTCTTGAAGGAGAATGATTGAAGGATTGACCATTCCTTTTAGATCTTTTAGAGCTTCGACTTTTAGTTTACTGTCGAAACCCCTACAATTCCAAGAGAGAAAAATCATTGGGGGGGTTTGAAGAGGCTCAGCTGCTTGGACCCGAGTGCTCCATTCCTTTGACTCTCATTTTCCATGTTGACATATGAATGCTGTGTTCTATAGATTGTTGTTTGCCTTGCACTTTTTCTTTGGCTGTTGCTTCTTCTCTGACCTCTTTATTCGATCGTCATCCTGCTTTCTTGGTTTTCTTCGGTGGAAGTTCTCCTTCTTCTCTCTCTTGCAGATTTTGCACATGTAGATTTGAACTAGAAACTTCTTGTTTCACTTGTGGATCTGAATCTTTCATAGAGGGATCCTATGTATCGGGGTTAGGAAAGTTTCCAATGAGTGGAGGTTCAAGGGGCAAGGAAGGTAGTACTGATGGTGGGGGATTCTGCCTGGAGGAGGGCTCGCCAAGGATTTCGAAGGAGTTGCTACTTGGAGGGAGGTTACTGTGCGGAGGAAGGGCCTTTTTGGGAGGATATTTTGAAGCTGGGGCTTGCCTTATTTCTGATGGTGGTTGGGAGCTTGAGGGTCTTGCACAAGATCCATTGCTTTTGCCAGTGGCATTTTTTTTACGCACTTGCTGCCAACCATCTTCATGGGGTGGGGTTTTGGTTTCTGGGGGTTGCTTATTGCTTGGGCAATTTTTTGCGAAATGGCCATATTCGTGGCAGGATTTGCACTTGAAGGGTAGTTGTTCATAGTCAAGTTTTTGGATGTGGGTCCAATCATCTAGCTTCAACTTAATTGTTTTTGGGAGCCCTTTTTCCAGATCTACTTCTGCACAGATTCTTGCACAGGAGTATAGGATGGATTTGGGTTCTGCCCTGTCATTGTACTTCCCTAGAGCATCTCCTATGATTTTTAGTACTTCATCTCCCCAGCAGTGAAAGGGAAGATGCAGAAGCCGTACCCAAACTGAAACTGCTGAGGGGATGTCATTTTCAGGATCAAAATCTGGTGTCCAACTGTTTAGGTAGAGTCCTCTAGGGCCAAAAAAATAGGGTCCATTTCTGAAAATTAAGTCTCTATTTGATTTAAGTTCGAAATAGAAAATGTAGAATCCATTACCGTAGAAGAAGTGATTCATCCTTCCTTGAACCAGAGGATGCCAGTTCTGCTCAATCCACAGATCTATTTGTCGCGGTGAGGGCCAAATCCCCATAAACTGACCAACTAGAGCTCGTGATGCAAAAGAGAGAGCTTTCCGTCTTGCTTTCATACTGGGGATTGAAATCTCAGGTATATGATCCAGTTTCTTGACAAATTGGGAGGTGCTTTGCCGGGTCGGGGAAGGAGGTAGCGAGCCAACAAGGGCTTTGAAAGCCACAACTTCGACTAAGAAGTTGGGAGGATCCAGTTCCGGGTTTTCCATTCCAATGGACGAGAGGGGGGCCTAGGAGCGGTTGGGGAATGCTGGAAAAGGGAACTGAGGGGCGGCTAGGAGGGACGAGGGGCGACCAGGGAGCCACGGGGGCAGATGATTAGGGTTCCTCTAGAAACATTGTTTACAAGCATATATATTTATTTTTTAGGGATTGGAAGTTGATACTTTGTTGCCAAACCTCAACTATATGGGCTAGCTAATGGTTAGACTTAGACTTTCCTTATTGAATCAATAAGCGGGACTCTAAGAAAATTGCGTCCCTTTAATAGTTAGACTCAAACTTTCCTTATTGAATCAATAAGTGGGACTCTAAGAACATTGCATCCCTTTAAAATTCATAGGTACATGAAAAAGGTATAAACATTACAAATTGGATTTTGAATTAAATTCATAGGTTCTTTACACATGTACAGTCACACAATAGTTTATGAACATTGCATCCCTTCATCATTAAATATTTATGAACATGTACAGTTACACAATATGGTTACAAGAAGTTACAGAGTTACCAACTCCTGTAATGGTAAACTAACTAATTAACTAGTTGAAGATGTAATTAGGAATTTTCCTTAATAGTCCCCCTTAATTACATTTGATAAAATTTATCATTATCACCATCTACCAATGCATTAGATTCCCCCTTAAACATAACTTGGTCCCACATTCTGAGATTAAAATCTCATACTTTCCTCTGTTAATCAAAGATTCAAATTATTCGATTCAAGTAGACTTAATACCACATTCCTCCAATTCAAGTGGACTTAATACCACATTCCTCAAATTCTCTGATTCAAGTGAACTTAATACCACATTTCTCCAATTCAAGTGGACTTAATACCACATTCCTCCCATGGCCAATGCCTCAAGCTATGTAGGTTTGACTTAATCATGTATTACAAAACATGAGAAACACAACTTGCTTATAGAAAAGCTTACAACTTACTGGTTAATCTCAGAGTGTCTACTGGGGTGTCAGGTGCAACCGAACATGCACCCCTCAAATTACAAAATTTCATTTCTTATATTTGTTGGTGAATGAAAAAACCAAAAATTTAAACAAAATTTAGTTGCATTTTTTTGCATTCTCTTCTCCACTTTTTTCTTTATGTCTCTGCCCATATTTCTTGTTTGTAGCCTTTTAGTGAGGTTTATGTTTTCCATAAAATGGCTCGGCATCAATGATACTTTCTCTTCAACAATAGAAGGGACAATACTTTTTTCTTGCGACTTCTTTTCCTTGGAAGCCTTGATCTTCTGGAAGCCTCGATCTTCTGTCTTGTAGACTATTCGCTCCATGGAAACTCTTCTTCACCAGAATCTGCTTCTTTGATTCACTGATATCGGCTCTCTACCGACCTAACTAGAATCTGCTTCTTTAGTTCACTGAAGTTGCTTCACTCTTTGAAACTTTCTTATTAAATGTCAAAATAAATCTCATCACCATGTGTTTTCCTCTTGAATTTACCTTTGTCTTGGATTTCCATATTCTCGTGTCATTTGTTAGAGTAGCTAAGCTCAATATCTTTGTACATTTCCAATTCCAAGACATGAAAAACTTAAATATTATGGAGATTATAAAAAACAATTTTCACTTCAACTTCTCATAAATCCCGCAACAACATATTTTCATTTTTTCAGATTTTCCACTTTTCAATAAACACTAATATCTCCCATACACTACATTTTCACTTCACCTTGCCAAAAACTTTTAATTCTTGAATCACTTCTTGATATCTCTTTACTAATGTCAAAAATAAATCACATAGCATTTGAAATTAAAATTCAAAATAAACCACTTGCTTTTATAATAATGCTTAAGGTTCTCAAGATTCAGACCGCAACTTCTATAATGGTAAACTAACTAATTAACTAGTTAAGTATGTAATTAGGTATTTTTCTTAACATTTTCTCTATCAATAAATGATAAGTTCTTTCTACTTGCTCTACCCTCTATAGGGTGGGAGGGGGGGCCATTAATAGAGAAATTATGGGGGGCATTAATAGAGAAATTATATTATAATTTCTCTATTAATGCCTCCCCCTCCCACCCTATAGAGGGTGGGAGGGGGGGGGCATTAATAGAGAAATTATAATAATGATATAAGAGAAAGCTTGAACTTTTGCAGGGATTCCTCAATGTTTTGTAATATTTGATGACGTCTAGTTTGGTGGTAGAGAACAATTTTAACTTTATCCATCCATGGCACCAAAATTCTATCTTAGCATAGATTTTCCTAATGCTTGAATTTCATCTGAAATTCTTTTAACTTTCAATTTTCAATTATGCATTTAAATTGTTTAATTGTTTAATTTTTCAATTATATATTTAAATTGTTTAATTATGCAAATTATGGGGTTTTGAACCAAAACTCCTTGATGTGTCAATATCAATGATTCAAGATCATAAAAATTGGTGCATCCAAAAATTTTACCAAGAAAGAAAGATATCAAGTGAAGATGGATTTGTACCACTAAGTAATATAAAGAAAGATGGATTTCTACTACTAAGAAATAGATTAAAAAATAATAATATAGTAGATTTCGAAATTCTATCTTAGCACAGATTTTCCTAATGCTTGAATTTCATCTGAAATTCTTTTAACTTTCAATTTTCAATTATGCATTTAAATTGTTTAATTTTTCAATTATATATTTAAATTGTTTAATTGTGCAGATTATGGGGTTTTGAACCAAAACTCCTTGATGTGTCAATATCAATGATTCAAGATCATAAAAATTGGTGCATCCAAGAATTTTACAACAGATATCAAGTGAAGATGGATTTGTACCACTAAGTAATATAAAGAAAGATGGATTTCTATTACTAAGAAATAGATTAAAAAATAATAATATAGTAGATGAAAAAATCATAATGAGAGTTCATGAGTTTTCCATGAACTCATGGGTATATTAACATAGATAAAATTGAATGAGGAAACTTGCAGGCATAAAGTAGAAACATAAGNAAAAAAAAAAAAAACACACACACAATAAATTTTGGAATGGAAATAAGATTTTCTATTTTGGATCTTCTAAGATATCTGTTTTTGTATTTGAAAAATCAGGTGATATGGAAGATTAATCTCAACACCCGACTTGTGAGAGAATTTTGAAAATGATGATATGTGATGAACAACTGAAAGGATATAGTTCTTAATGTGAAGACCATTTGCAAAAATATCAGTAATTAGTTCAATATAAATGAGTTCCAGTTAAGATTGGAAGAATTAGCTCACACTGAAAACACACAAAGTTTGTATTATTGCACACTAATACATAGAGATTACATAGGTATATATAGCTGGATTCAGATCCAACTAACTCCACTCTTGGAGGGATAGGTTGAGAGAATATCTCAACATCCTCCTACAAATCTTCAAACC
>JASDQU010213096.1:4908-18511 GCA_032191745.1 Picea mariana
GATGTCGTCCATCATAGTCGGGGCGCTGTCGTTGTTCTGTATGGTGAGCATCTCCCCATTGTTTGACTTCTCCATACCAGTCGAGTCCCCAACTGGCGGCTCCTCCTCCACAACACAACCAGAACACCAATCCACGGGCTCTGTCACATTCTTCTCCTTGCTGCTTCTGGTTTCTCGCTCGACAATGGATTTGAGCGTCGCTCGACCCTCGACCCGAGCTTTCTTCCTGAGGATGGAAGAGGCCAGAGCCAAGGCCCTTTCGAGCTCCTCCTCCCTGCGCCTCTGCGCTTTGTTGGCTTCCCAAGCCGCACCTCGGCGAGGTGTACCTCTACGCCTGACCATATTCCCAACACAAATGCCAATTAAGGGTAAAACAGGGTTAGAGAAGGACCAAACCAAAAACCTTTGTGGGTGTCGAGCACTGGAAGGCTGACTTTGTCGAAGACAGGGAAGCTCCCAACCCTGAATGGACTCTCCTGTGCACAGGGATAGGACAAGAAATGACCCAGCAATTGATGCACCAGGAGCCTTCTGCTCTTGCTCAGGCTGCATAGAAGAATTATAATCGAACTGTCCACTCTTCCTGTCTCTCATAATAACCCTGAACTCAAGTGCGCCTGGAATGTTTATTACCACGCGAGGGAGAAGTAACTCCTCCATCAGACTTCTGCTTCGGCCGTCCATCAACGTTAAATGTCACGCGAGGGTGGCGGTCCTGAGCATTTAAAAATCGTTGAGTGCATGTCCAGTTGGCTCCACGGCGCCTCCGCGTGTCACCCCATCCGGGGCAACATAGTTACCAACTTAATGAGAACTCTATAGAGTTTTAGTTTTTTGGGGAGACCAATTTTTTATCTTGTTTTTTAAAATGATGCTATCGATAGCACTCCGCTCCCTTTTTAGGTGGGTTTTTTGATATTTTAAATTTTCTAATCCATAATGTTTTCACTTTTTTAAAATACTTGTATTTTCATGTATTTTCAATTTTTTTTTTCAAGAGTGTTTTTAATCATTTTTCCATGCTTTTTTCAATCTTAAAATGTTTTTTACCATTCACTTTTTTGAAAATATTATTTATCCTCTCTTTAATTAATTTATGGTCCTATATTTTTTAAAATATAATCTAAAATATCATTTTTAACACATTTTTTAGCAAAATAAATTAAAAACTAAAAAAATTAAGACAAATAAAAGAATTGAAATGAAAAAAATAAAAAGAAAATTAAAAACTTAAGAGGAAAAAAAACCAAAAAGTTAAAAATATATATATATAAACTAAGCTAAGAAAAAATTTAATAAAAAAGGTAAAAGAACAAATTTATGGTGCAAAAACATTTAAAAAATTAAAAAAACAAACAAATTAAAACATTAAAAATACAAAATTATTACAAAATTATAAAAAACCTTAAAAAAATTTAAAATTAAAAAAAAAAAAAAAAAATTGTTAAAAAGATTGAAAAACTATCAAATTTAATAAAAAATCTAAAGAAAACACACACACACGGATCACCTCAGTCCCTAGTGCATCAAGGGTTGTCTCTTGGGCGTCCACTAGATCTGATCCATCTAGTCCTTTCAGCTGGATTCCAGGTGATGCCCAACATAGCCCCATGGTTTATATATATATTTATTTATTTATTATAAATTTTTGTTTTTGTTTTTTCTTTTTTTTTTTTATTTCCCTTAAGTTTTAAGGGATTTTTTTTGGAAATTTTAAATTTTTTTGAGGTTTTTTTCACCTTTTTTTAATGTTTTATTTATTTATTTTTTTTCAAATTTGGGTTTTGAATACATATTTTTAAATGTAATGTTTTCATGTCATTATGTATTATCTTGTGCTTGGGGTGATAAACTAAGATTTTAAAAGTAAACATTTAAGGGTTGATTTTATGATTTTGTTTGCAATAATGATGATTTCTTTTACCACTTTAAAAAAATGTGTCATTTTAATACCTCAATTTTAAAATGGGTGCTACACGTAGAGTACTTTTCAAAATATCTCTAATTTTAAAGTTTTGAACAAAACATTTTTCTTTATATAAAATCATTTTTTATTTAGGTACTAATTTTAAGGTTTTTTTAACCTATTGTATGATTTTTGAAGGCCATCTTTGAAAAATGTTGTAATTTTGACCCCGTTTGAAAAAATGGTGCTATCGGTAACACCACTTTTCAATTTGGGGGTTCATTTTCATGGGTTTTTTTTTACGAAAATATGAGTTTTTTGAGCTAGATTTATCGTTTTGAGATCATAGTTCTCATTAAGTTGGGAACTTTGTTACATGCTTATATTATTTAAGGTGGACCTACAGATTTCGAATACCAACACATTACTTATACCTACGAGAAACACTGCCAGAAAAAAAAAAACATGCAGGGTTATAACTAGTCAGTGTTCTATTGGGATGGCTCTCTAAGCTAGGATACTTCTTAGTTATTCTCTTCTCAGTCTAGAGGCTCGAAACCGATAAAGTTGGTATTCACCCCTACTATTTTGATTTGGTTTTTTGTTTATTTTGTTAATTAGTCAAAATATATCATTAACAGCTTTGAAATCATAGAATTCAACAAAGTAAATAAAATATGCAAATTCAATTCAATTTTGCAAAAAAACTTGAAAAACTTAACTTGCACTTAATTCGCATTGTACCTACAGATATGATTTATAAACTTCTTCAATGAGCATTTTCATGCGTTGTCTCACCATTTTAAGCCTAACAAGGTACACTCGCTATCTATCTAGCCAAATTTTATATCCTCTAGCCTCCTTTACTTGCCATCTTGTTCACATTTATGTTGATAGTTACGGCCTTCACTTGCATGGTTGAGATATTTTATGTCTATAACCTTTTTTTAGATTTATGGCACAAATAAAGGGTCGTGCTCATTTCGAATTTATGTGTATATTTGATCAAGCCCTTGAGTTGACGGTGTAATAAAATTGATGGGAACGCTATATGGTCGAAGAAATCGGTAAAGGTGCTGCAAGCGGTGACCTCAAAGAATGAGGCAAAGGTAGTGAGTTCCAAGGGTGAGACACGTGGTAGAGTTTGCATATATTAATCTATTAATCAATGCACATCCTAGGGATGGAAAACTTGATCGATATATTTATTAGCGATCTGAGGGTGAGACACATGGAAGAGATTGCATATGTAATTGAGAACTTGATCGGATATATTTCTTATAAATATGAGAAAATATCTAATCTATTAATCAATGCACAGTCGGGCGATTCAAAACTTGATTGATATATTTATTATTGATCTGAGGATGAGACACGTAGCAGAGATTGCATATGTAATTGAGAACTTGATCGGATATATTTATTATAGATTTGAGCAAAGATATTAATGTATTAATCAATGCACAACCTGGGGATTGAAAACTTGATCGATATATTTATTATCGATCTGAGGGTGTGACACATGGCAGAGATTGAAAATGTAATTGAGAACTTAATCGGATATAGTTATTATAGATATGAGCAAAGATATTAATCTATTAATGAATGCACAACCTGGGATTGAAAACTTGATCGATATATTTATTATCGATTTGAGGGTGTGATGAAGGATGAACATAGCTTTGGCATCTTTTTTTTTTTCTCCTTCAATTCTACCTTTTGATCAACAAAGAGAGCATTGTACGCAACATGATCAGCTGGCTCTGTGTAACCTACAGAAACAAGCATCCATAAATCTTGTGAGATGAGCAAAGTTCTCATCTCCACACATCATTACTCATAGTTTTCCTCACCGAAAAGAGGAATCTGGTATTGAAATAAATGATGTCTATTTTTTAGGCATTTGTTGGGCATGTGGATGGTTATTGAACTCCAGGTGTAATTTTTTAAAATTCCAAGTGTTTGATTTAATTAGCCACATTTTTTCTCTAAACGAATGCACTGGCTCTCAACGCAGTTGTGTTGTGTGTTATTTAAACTTTAGGTTGTTTTCTCTCATTCAAGGTGTAAAAAGTATCGAATGCTCCAGTAATCTACAATTTGTTTAGTTTAGTCTCACATTGTTGTAATCTGACTATGCCAAAGCTTTATCCATCCTTTATCCAAAGCTTTATCCATCCTTCAAATTGAAGCTGACATCACAATGTTTCCAAAGATTGCAGAATGTAGTAAGTCCCATGATGCTTGGGAAACCTTGGAGAAGGAATACAAGGGATGTTTTAAGGTAAAATTTGTCAAACTCCAAATGTTGAGAAGAGATTTTGACTCTCTTACTATGAAAGAAAATGAAAGTGTTGAATATTTTATTACTAGAGTTCAAAATATTGTGAATGTTATTCGTGCTCATGGCGAATCTATTGAATATAGGAGGATTGTTGAATTTTTTTTAAGAAGTCTTCCTAAAATATTTGATCACTTCACTATTGTTATAGAGGAGTCAAGGGATTTATCACAACTAACTCTTGTTGATCTATTTGGAAGCCTTCAAGTACATGAACACAGGTTAAAAAAGAATGAGGAAGCTCAGGATCAAGCTTTCCAAAGAAAGTTGAAAGTTGACGACAAGAAGAAACAATCTTCCACTACCATGAATGATGCTTCTATTTTTTCTTCATCATCAAATAGAGGAGGTAGAGGCCATGGAAGAGCTAGAGGAAGACGATGTCATCATAGATGAAGAAGAAACAACCCTGGGAGAGGTAACTTTCATTGCAGCTATTGTAATAAACATGGTCACCTTGAAAGCTATTGTTTTAAGAAGAAAAGAAATATCGCTCAAGCAAATTTTAGTAAAGATTAAGGTGATAACTCACAAACTTTGTTTCTCACATGTAACAATTTTGATGCCAAAGATGATTTTGTATGGTATTTAGATATTGGTTTCTCAAATCATATGACAGGAAACAAAATTTGTTTTGTAAAGTTCTATGAGAGTGTGAAAGGGAAAGTAAATTTTGGCAATGATAATGAGGCAGAAGTAAGGGGAATAGGTACTCTTTCCATAAAAGTCAAGAATGGAAGTATTCTTTATATACATGATACTTTGTTTGTTCCAATTTTAAAGCATAACTTGATTATCATAGGGCGGCTAAATTCTAAAAACTACAAGATTGCTTTTGAAGGAAATTTTTGTAAGATTTTTAATAACAATGGTCTTGTTGTCGAAGTTCCTATGATAGATAATATGATGTTTTTGTTAAGTATGGAATCAAGTGTAGCTTTCTTGAAGGCTTTGTTTGATGAGTCTTGGTTATGGCACAAGAGGTTTGGGCACCTTAATTTTGGATCTCTTTCTTTCATGCAAAAGAAGAACTTGGTAAGAGGTTTTCCTTCAATCATAGAACCAGATAATGAGATATGTGAAGGTTGTGCAATAGGGAAGCAACATAGAGATATATTTACTTATCATCATTTTAGATAAAGTCAACCTTTGGTCTTAGTACATGCATATATTTGTGGCCCCATGTAGACCTTATCTCTTGGAAAGAATATGCATTTTCTTCTCTTTGTAGATGATTTGTCAATGATGTCTTAGATCTATTTCTTAAGTGACAAGTGTTGATTTTTCAATAGACAGGGCTAAGTATGAATTTCATTCCATTTTAGCATTTGACTTAACCATAATCAATAATGTTGCAGCAACCAAGATCACAAGAAGAAACACCATGCACAAGAACACAAGAAGTATCCTGGGAAACCCTTCTCAACAAGGGAAGAAAACCTAGCCACATCCTTTGATATATTCTTCAAGAGAAAGACCTTCACCACCAATAAAACCTATCACACAATATGGTGCTCAAACCCTAGAAGACTAGTGCCCAAGAGAGGTGTGCACTTTTCCCAAGAAGGTGTACTTACTGAAATTTCCAAACTCACATGAAAGATATGATTCCTCAATGGGGAATTTACCTTTACTTATACTAGACTGAACCTGTCAATAGAAGTATCTATTGGCACAACAGGGCCGACCTCACTAGGTCACAATATAATTAATATTAATCAAATTAATTATCTTTTACATTTATTATTAATCACATTAAGGTGGGGCCGACCTGTACCCTTTACATTATAATTAGGGTTACAGGAAGGTCTGACTCTTGAACAATATAGAAAGGGATATTATACACCCACTAGTGCTCATCCACTAGGGGCACATCCATAGGGATGTCCATATCTCTAGCTCACTGCATTACACAGAAGAACGACTTCTTCACTAGTGCTCAACCACTAGGATCGCGTTCACCTGTGCTCGTCCATAGGCATGTCCACTCAACAGATCTTCTTTCCCACTGCATTAAACAAGAGATTCATCTAGAGTTTCTAATCAACTCTTCTTCTCAAAGGAGGCTAATACATCATCTTAATTTCTATTCTCATGATGATGCACCTAACACTTTGGGATTTCACATGTTCACCTTGTGCTCAGCCACAGGCACGTCCAACTCTGCAAATCTCCTTTCTCACTGTGTTACATAGGAGAATCATCTAGATGTATTCTCAACTCTCTTTAAGGAGGAGGCCATCTCTACGTTCCATCTTTGTATCAGATAGGAACCACACACCCCTCTCAGGGGCTTTCTCTCAGGTTTGTAAGATGGAGAATTTCTCACATAGCTGCAATCATCAACACTCCCTCTCAGCTAGGGAGTCATTCTTCATCCTGCCAAGTCTCACACAGATGTACTTTGAACTTTGTCTTGGATGTATTCATCAACACTCCCTTTCAACTAGGGAGGTATTCTTCACCAATTTAATTTGGTGAATATGTTTGCAATCTGCTCATGTGTAGGAAGGTATTGCATATGTACTATTTTCCTTTGCATCATATCTCTGATATAATGATTTTTTATCTCAACATGTTTCGATCTATCATGAAACATTGGGTTCTCAAATATATTTACACACAACTCTAGTTATCATCATAGGATCCATATCACGATCAAGTAAATATGTCAGAATCTTGTGAAGCCATACTGCTTCGCACACTCAATGATACATACTCTGCTTCTGTGGAATTCAAGGCCACATAGATTTTGTTTTCTTCTGCATCAGGAAACCATGACAAATTTTATGGTAAGACAACAACCAGATGTTTTGTTTTGGTCCGCTATATTCTCTTCTCAATATGTATCTGCGTATCCTACAAACTCAAGTTCACACTAGGGGCATGTCTCAATATATGCTTTACTGCTATCAAGTGAGTCTGTCTCGGTTGACTCATGGATTGACTAAGCATATTTACTGCATAACATGAATCAGGTCTGGTGTTAACCAAATACATTATTGGTCCAATCAGTTGTGGATTAATCTCGTCTGAATCATCTTCATTCATTTTATTTAAATCCATCACTGTTGTTTTGCATTCTAACATACTGAACTTTTAATATTCCCATTCTATATTTTCCTTGACTTGGGAAAATATCATCTGTCCTTTGTCATACTTATTGTCCCAAGAAGTAGTGCATCATACTCAGATCCTTCATCTTGAAATCAGAATTCAAGGCTTACTTGTATCCAACAACAAGGCTTTCTGAATAAGTCATCAAAATCAGGCTCTCATCACCAACATTGCAATAATATAGGTTTGGATTAGCAACACTCTTACTGAAACCCAAACTCATCAAGAATTCATCCATCTAATATAGTTTCCAACTCATGGATGGTAGTACGGATGGAATTGTATCGAGCTTACTGGATCAAGTGTCTCATCATAGAAGACTCCCTCTGTTTGTGAGAATTCTATGGCTATAGATATCGCTTTGTATTTCTTGACACTTCCATCGGCTGCATCCTTGATCTTATAGATCCACTTGAAAGTCACCACAGACTTCCCTTTTTTTCTCTTGAACAATATCTCATACATAATTCTTTAAGATATACTAGTATTCTTCTGTTATAAAATCTTTCCATACTTGTTCTCTTATTGCTTCTCCATGACAGGGAGCCTCAGAATTAATAAAGTGGCTCATGGCTGAAGGATAGCTCGAAAATCTCTTTTTCTTTCTCAGGATGTCCCTGAAGGGACTTGTATGTTTCTTTGCCTCCTGCTGAGTGAGCCTAGGTAGGCCTTTTGTTCCCTACTGCAATATTTCTGGACATTTCAACTGGAGCAACTGGATCAGCTAAATAATGTTTGTCTCCCTCTGAACTACTGAAGGGGAAGAAGGCATTATCTCACTGTCAATATCCATCTGAGATTCTTTGGATGTTTGAAAGGGTATATCTTTTCAAGAACAACATATCTGCTTGTCTCAATCTGTCTCTGACAAGGGATGTAGATCTGGAATATCTTCGAAGATTCATTTTTATCCCATAAATGTATCATTTCTTCTCGAAGGGTTTGGCTTGGACTTATTTTCTTTGGGTACTTGAAAATACACTGGGCACCAAAATATCCTGAAGTGTTCAATCTCAGGCTTCACTCTGGTGAAGGCTTCTTTGATAGTTTATGTTTTTCAAAGTCCGATGAAGACTCTTGTTCTGAAAATATTTTGTGTCGTGCATACTTTTGCCCATAGAATCATAGAAAGATTTTGATCATGCAATATTGCATTGGTTGCCTCAATGATGGTTCTATTCTTCCTCTTTCTCAAATAGTTTCGACTCCCTCTGAGTCAAGTGACTCTCTCTGAAGGATAAACATCTTCCTTTGTTGTTAACCTGTCTGGAACAAGAAAACAAGAGGAACCAAAACAAGAATATCTCCTAAAGGAGAATACTGAGTATATCTCTAGAATCAAAACAATTTAAGGATTGCTATCACAGCTACAACACCTACTTGTAATGTAGCAAACTTTAGAAATGTAGTTTAGAGGCATGATAACTAAAACACTCAAAACATGGAGTCTTCACTTTGAGTGTGTTGTTCCTCTGAATGTATTGAGGTCCCTCCGGATCCATGACTTTAGCAAAGGTTCCTTCCTCCTACAATTTCCCTCACGACAATGATACAAATAATATATACAAGTGCATACCTAAGGCTGTTGATATGATTTTTCCAATGGCACCTGGTCGATCTCTGTCCTCTGAGATCTTTATGAATAAGGTAGTCACGGTGTCACCTTTTTTCATCTTGTTATTTTGAAGCTATCCCTTCAATGTAAGAACTTGAGTAGATGATTGGATTCCTTGTCTTGACATCATCTTCCTTCCATTCATCGATAGTTGTATCTGGTAAACCTTTTTGTATCACCCACAATAAGTCTTCCTCTGAATTCTTGTCTTCCAGAAACTTGAAGTTGCTTAATTCATCAAGCTTATCTTCCATCATAGTTATGTTCACCATAATTTTAGATTCTTCACAAACCCTTGTCAACTCGGCTAGAAAACCTAACGGCTAGGCTAGGATATAACTTTTAGGTTTTGTTGGACTTATGACTACCAACAATAATCCTTTGAAATATAGGAGAACACTGGTGAGTTGAAGAGCTCCTTTAATGAGTTGCATAAACCCTAATTCTGAAATTTATGCAAAAATTAGCGAAACCCTAGAAACCCTAGGGCCAAAATTTCAAAATGATCATAATTTCATTTTGAGAGTCTCTGGAGGTGTGTTGGAGGAGGCTATACTCTCCTATGCCAAAATTACCCCCAATGTTCAACTATTAAGGGCTGAAACATCTTAGAAAGGACGGTCAAACAGATTTTTTGGAACCCTTGGAGGGTCATATAGTTCTGCAGAAAAGAGAGGAGACTTGGTAGATGCTTGTGCAATGGGTTCTTCAAGACCTATGCTCTGATACCATGTTGATTTTTCAATAGACAAGGTTAAGAATGAAGTTCATTCCATTTTAGCATTTGACTTAACCATAATCAATAATGTTGCAGCAACCAAGATCACAAGAAGAAACACCATGCACAAGAACACAAGAAGTATCCTGGGAAACCCTTCTCAACAAGGAAAGAAAACCCAACCAAATCCTTTGCTATATTCTTCAAGAGAAATACCTTCACCACCAATAAAACCTAGCACACAAGAGGGTTCTCAAACCCTAGAAGACTAGCGCCCAACAGAGGTACGCACTTTTCCCAAGAAGGTGTACTTGTTGAAATTTCCAAACTCACATGAAAGATATGATTCCTCAATGGGGAATTTACCTTTACTTATACTAGACTGAACCTGTTAACAGAAGTGTCTATTGGCACAACATGGCCAGCCTCACTAGCTCATAATATAATTAATATTAACCAGATTAATTATCTTTTACATTTATTATTAATCACATTAAGGTGGGGTCGACCTGTACCCTTTACATTACAATTAGGGTTACAGGCAAGTCTGACTTTTGAACAATATAGCAAGGGATATTATACACCCACTAGTGCTCATCCACTAGGGGCACATCCATAGGGATGTCCATATCTTTGGCTCACTGCATTACACAGAAGAACCACTTATTCACTATTGCTCAGCCACTAGGATCACATTCACCTGTGCTCATCCACAAGCACATCCACTCAACAGATCTTCTTTCCCACTGCATTACATAGGAGAGTCATCTGGAGTTTCTCTTCAACTCTTATGCCCAGAGGAGGCTAATACATCATCTTCATTTCTGTTCTCATGACGATGCACCCAACACTTTTGGATTTCACACGTTCACCTTGTGCTCAGCCACAGGCATGTCCAACTTTGTAGATCTCCTATCTTACTGTGTTACATAGGAGAATCATATAGAGTTCTTCTCAACTCTCTATAAGGAGGAGGCCATCTCTACATTCTAGATCTCTCTTAGATAGGAACCACACACCAAGACTCTCAAGGTATTTCTCTCAAGTTTGCAAGCTAGAGAATGTATCACGTAGCTGCAATCATCAACAAGAAGTCTCAAGATTTTAGTTGCTTTCAAAAATTTAAAGCACTTGTTGAGAAGGAGTCATAATACTATTTCAAAGTATTGAGAACTAATCGATGTGTAGAATTCACATCAAATGAATTCAAAGAATTTTGCAGCTTACATGACATCAAGAAGGAGTTAAATACTACATATAATCCTCAACAAAATGGAGTAGCAAAGAGAAAAAACTGAACAAATGTAAAGATGGCTAGATGTATGTTAAAATAAATAAGTTTGTAAAACATGTATTGGGAAGATGCAGTACATACAACTATATATATCCTCAATGAAATTCCTACAAAGATGGAAAAAAATTATACTCCTTATGAAGCTTGGTTTTGTAGAAAACCAACTATTTCTCATCTGAATTTTTTGGGTATGCATGCTTTGTTTACATTCCTACACAACAAAGACATAAATTAGATGGAAAATCAGTGAAATGCATTTTCATTGGATATTCAGAAGAAAGAAAGGATTATAGGTGTTTTGATCCAATTAATAATAAACTTTATGTTAGTAGAAATGTGATCTTTGATGAAGGGGGAGTCTATCACAAAAATGAAGGAGAAGATAAAGTGCTTACTCCACATATTGAAAACTTGATTTTTGATAAAAATGATCAATCTTTGCGCCCCTAGACTATAAGAAATGCAGGCTCACCTTCAAGGAGTTCTCCATCAATTTCATCTTCATCTTCTTCGATAGCAAGATCTCATGTTGATACACAATCAACATTTTCATCTAGTTCTCTTAGAAAAACAAGAAGTTTGAAGGAGATATATGAGAAATCTAGGTATGGTGGTGATAATTTTGCTCTTTTTTCTTCTACCCATGTTGAACCTTTTAATTTTAAAGAAGCTTGAACTGATTATCCATGGGTGCAATCCATGGAGGATGAGATGTCACAGATTGAACAAAATGATACATGGGAGTTAGTTGATCTTCCTCATGGAAAATCCACTATTGGTGTAAAGTGGATTTACAAGATAAAATTTAATATGGATGGGAGTATTTCAAAGTATAAGGGGTGGAATCACGAAGGTGGGTTACACTTTCATGACAATCTGGTCTCCAAAATTTTGAAAAACATTTTTTTGGCCGAACTTATAATATTGTTCGGCCGAAAGATATTATTTTCAGCTGAACTATTTTCGCCCGAAAATGTAAACGTCAAATCGAACGGTGCAATAACAAACCCCTCGATTTGCGTGTACAAATTTGGTCGGACGGATTTTTTTTTTCAGGCAATAACTTTTCGGGCGAAATATAGTTCGGTCGAACAATCTTTCGGCTGAACTATTGTTCGGCCGAAAGCATGTTTATATATCAATGACACATTGGTTGTATAATGGTTTTCGCAATTTTGTGTCGTGTTCACTACTGTGGTCGCAGTTGTGGACGCTGTGTTCACCGTGTTCCTTGTTTGCTGTGTTCGCCATGTTTGGGGTATTTGTTGTGTTCGCCGTGTTCGGGGTATATGTTGTGTTTGCCTATGTTCGCCGTGTTCGAGGTGTTCGCCCTCGCTGTTGTTCTCCGTGTTCACTGGTGTTTGCTGTGTTCGCCGCTGTGTTCCCTGTGTTCGCCACTGTGGTCGCCGCTGTGGTCGGAGCCGGGGAGCGAGCGCAACTGTTGGAGCCGGGGAGCGAGCACAACTGTCGGAGTCGGGGAGTGAGCGCAACTGTAAGTTACACTCGTTTTTCCGAATCTTGTTGCGTTTTGTTGAATCTTGTTATCCACAGTTGCGTTTTTCCGAATCTTGTAAATTTTGTAAAATTTTGTAAAATTTAAAATTTGTACACAGTTGTAAAATTTAAAATTTGTAAAATTTAAAATTTAAATTTCCGAATGTTGTTGCGTTTTGCCGAATTTTGTTATCCACAGTTATGTTTTTCCGAATTTGTAAATTTTGTAAAATTTGTAAATTTTGAAAATTTTAAAATTTTGTAATTTGTTACAGTCATACAGTGTTCCGAATTTTGTAAATTTTTACAGTCATACAGTGTTCCGAATCTTGTAAATTTTTACAGTCATCCTGCGTTTTTATGAATTTTGTAAAATTTGTAAATTTTGTAAATTTTAAAATTTTGTCAATTTTTACAGTCATATAGTGTTTCGAATCTTGTAAATTTTTACAGTCATCCTATGCTTGTTTTGTAAAAATTTTACAGTCATCCTACGTTTTTCCGAATTTTGTAAAATTTGTAAATTTTGTAAAATTTGTAAATTTTGTAAATTTAAAATTTTGTAAATTTTTACAGTCATACAGTGTTCCGAAGCTTGTAAATTTTTACATTCATACAGTGTTCCGAATCTTGTAAATTTTTATAGTCATCCTGCGTTTTTCCGAATTTTGTAAAATTTGTAAATTTTGTAAATTTTAAAATTTTGTAAATTTTTACAGTCATACAGTGTTTCGAATCTTGTAAATTTTTACAGTCATCCTGTGCTTGTTTTACAGTGTTCGGAACACTGTAAAACAAGCACAGGATGACTTTATGTTACCTTTTGTTAATGTCAATACAGAGAATTCAAGCATTTTGATATAATATTTGTGTATGGCATGGTTTGCGTATGGCATGGCTTGCGTTTGCGTATAGTTACATTAGTTCACGTATAGTTACATTTGTTTGCGTATAGTTACATTGCGTTTGCGTTTGCGTATGGCATGGTTTGCATTTGCGTTTGCGCATTGAGGGAGTCGGGTTCCCATCACCCTTCATTTACATATGTATGTTGAGTAAAGTTGTTTTAAAAAAATGGAAAGTGGTTTATTTTTTTCATGTTCGTACTTTCAAACATA
>JASDQU010213099.1:4819-18522 GCA_032191745.1 Picea mariana
CTAGAATATTGTTACCTACGAATGTATCAAAACTCATACCATTATCCATCAAACAAACTTGGGTCCATTACCCAAACCTTTCTCCAACTTCACATGGCCATAACTCTCTAATAGTGAAGAATTATGTGACATTCCACATACCACCAGAAATGGAATGACATGTACTATCCATATTGAATAGTCTTACCTACAAATATATCAAAAATCATACCAGTATCCATCAAACAAAATTGGGTCCATTACCCAAACCTTTGTGCTACTGAAATTTCCTACCAGACTTTCTGCAAGGGTTTACATCAATTACAACCAACCCAAATAATCAACAGAGTATTAGGATACAAACTATAAGGAGTAGAGTATATAAATAAAAACTCTAGGGTATCAAAGTATAAGTATCGTCTTTGAGTAATATGACAAAAATTAGTTGTCTTAAATAGGAATGGTGACTCCCATATCAATGAGATATACACTTGTATGACCAAGAGAAATATTATGAAAAATTTTACCATATGTCACAGATTTGACCTCACTGGACTTTTTGCAATCATATCCATGTGCTCTTATCTTATACCCATCCTTCAATAAATATTTTATAAGTGAGTTCTGAATAAGATGGATTTTTATATTGGAGAGTGTAGACAAATACTTGATATCTACATATTTTTGTTCTAATATTGTATAGTTCCAGCGAAAGGGTCGAATGGACCATTTCCAAAGGGTTATGAATAATTGGAGAAATTATAAGAGCGAGATATAGGCCATAAAATAACTTAGGGTTCCAACTACCATCACAATGATTATTCGCTCAAAAGGAATCACAAACTAGCTTAGCTATTAATTATATGAAGAGATCAAAAAATGTTTGATTGTTACCTTCATACTTGCTCAAAATTGAGTTCCTTCTACCAATCTTATTTGCCCTGCCAGAGCTGGTCCTTATGATTCTTGTAATTTTGACCTCTCCCATTGTTGGTTGTTAAATGAAAGCATGCTCAATTGGTTCTTTAATCTTGATGGTTGAAATTTCTAAATATGATATGTAAGGTCACATTTAGTCAATTCTTGCATATTGATGCACATTTGGAGAATCCTCCCTCGTGTCAAAGTGTTTCCGTGACCTCATGCAAGCTTCCATATAACCTCTGAGAGCCTTGCAGATATCTTGAACCATGCCTATGTCTTGTTCACAATAAATTATCTCCTAGAAAAATCAACTTTTGAGAACTTTGGTAATAGATGGCCTATATTGGAGTCCTTCCTTGTTCTTTGAAAAATGGAGGTGATCCCCTTGTTGAAGTTTCTTTAGTCATTGGAAAGATGTTGTTATGGTACTATGATTTTGTTAAAGAGTGAATATTTCCAAAGTAGTTAAAACAATCCAAGTAAAATGGAAAATGCAACTCACACATTAACTTATGGTAGTCCAAGAAACTAATCAAGGAATTCAAACTGAATATTGTCAAAAATAAGAATTCTTGACCTCGTCCTTTTTTATTGATCATGCCCTTATTTGAATATGGAATATGTTGAACCCATAAACATTGAAATTTTAGCCTTAAAGTGAGATGATATTTATGGCATTTTAAAGCCATACAACTAAAAGTAAACAATGTTTATGATATTTGGGCTCATTTTGTGCCTTCCAATGCAAATGATCTTGTAATTCTTTGGACTAGTTACGGGATAAGTTTTGGTCATGATGGAGGATAAAGTAATGAGGGGAGATATAGTAACTAAAATCCATTGCTTGGTGTAGTAGTTCCATATGATTTTATTGGGAAAAAATACAAAAATGCAATCAAAATGAATGAACTTTCCCTACAAGAACACATTTATGAGTATAACCTTTGGAGCTAAGTTAGTGAGATAGTTGTTGAGAGCCCTTCTATCTGTAAATAGTACCAAAGGGACTATTTCTCAATATGGTGTAGGGTTGAACTGTATAGAGACTATGTAAACAGAACTAGTGGTATGAGAAGTATTAAATTACTAAGGTTGGAGTGACTCACACCTAGAAAAACTTAGAAATGGAGTTAGTGAGTTCAGTGTTTTTATGATTTTTTTTTCTTTTTTCTTTTTTGTTTTTTCTTTCTTCTCTCTTTTTGTTTTTTTTTTACAAACTCTACTCGCTAGAGGAATTGTTTTGAAGAAAATATTTCCCAATGGCACCTCGATGAATTTTTCACAATTGGTACCTATTTATCCTAGAGATACCACCCAGTAAACCGATTTTCTAGTGTCACTAGGTCTAGGGACGCCTGAAACAGGTTTTCAACCCTAGATTGTTTCCTTTTTTTATTCGGATGAAAGTGAGTTATACCAATATTCCTTGATCTCCCTGAGATAGATACATCTTCCAATAAGCAACCACAATACTGTATAAATTCTTCCCAATATTTTGAGCAAGTTTACTTGGCTTGTCCACATATACTAATTGCTTATTTTTATGTTGTTGGTTCTTGTCAGGAAACAACAGTGTTTCCTTCCACTCCCGGTAGTGTGACAACAACAAGGCATCCCATTGTTGGTTTTTGTGTGGCAACAGTAGGGTCTTCTGAGGCTGGTAGGTGTTGGTTCTTGTTTGACAACACCTTTTCTTCCTTTTTATGAGATTTTCATGGTAGTTGGTTCTTGTGTGATAACCATAGGGAGTATTGGTGCTAGTTATTGTGTGTAAGCACCAATATTTATTTAATGCAACCATCCTTAGAACTTTGTTATTTCTTGTTTCTTCTATAGAAATGGTGAATTGGTGAAGCACAACTAAGAATGGAAACAAACATGATATTTGTAGCATACTAGTAAATCTTGATCATGGAGGAAGATGGGATCAGTAGTAGGCAAGGAGTGAGAAAATTATGATCGATTGGTAGTGGAAGGCTCCATTTATTCAATAACTATTGATACTGGAAAGGTATCTTGGCATTGTAAGTGAGCCAAGTTAATTTATTGGGTGGGTTAAGAGTGGGTGGAGCAGGGAGTTATATTATAGGTCTTTCAGAAGAAATAAGTAGGATGAAGTTAAGGTATGTAAACAAGTGATTAAAGAAGTGGTTATGGTTAACCACATAAGAAAAGGAGGATTCATTAACTTCAGTGGGCCACTACTTCTAAGCTAAGAATAAGAAAATTTATGGGCATACATTAGTGTTGGTGATTGAGTATCTTGAACACTAGGTCTTATGTAGTAGTGGAATTGTTAAGATAGCAAAGCAATGTTCGTGTGTTGTAGATTAGTATCTTGAAAAATTGTGCAGCAAGTTCTTAGGACATGGCACATCCAAGGACTCAACATTACATGATAACACACTTGTTTTCACATCTTGGTACAATGAGGCTCTGAAGGAATTTTTACAATAAATATGAATTCAAAAATCCTAGACATACAAAAACCTAACCCTGGGAGATGAAGCACCAAAAGTCGTGTGGGCCCCGTTGGGGTAAGTTCGTACATTAACTTCCCGGGGTCGTAACTTTTGCATACGATCTCTGTTTAGGGCGCACGATAGCTCATTGGAAAGGTAGTGATGATGAGATTCATTTAGGGGGATCAATCAGAGCCTTTTGAAATCATTGAGGTGCCCGATCATAAAAAACCATTTTTTAGGACCTCAAACTGGTTCCAGAAGTTAAAAATTACTAAAAATAGTAAATTACCAAAATTGCCAAAAAACTATTTTGAGCCAGTTCGAAAAGGTGGGTGGCCACCAATATCCACTTGGATAAATCCTCCATCCTTAGGAAGAAATGGTATCCATTTCATTGAGTGCCCCCATCAAATGAGTAAATTTCTGATGAATTTGGCCCCGGGTGAGCCACTTGCCTTGGTGCAGGAGCTTCCCTGCATTGAAAACCTGACAAAGATGGATCCTCTGTTGGTGAGTTCCCTTGTCCTATGTTTCCATGATATGATCAGTGGATTCCTATTCCATGCAGGCAGGGTTGAGTTTTTTTGGTTTCAAATGTTCTGTTGTCTATGAGGTGTCCAATAATGGTGGAAAATAAGGTCGAAGGAGGTCAACATTGAACATTGGGTGCAAGCCAAAGAAGGGGGGCAGATTGAGCTGAAAAGTATTGTCACCCACATCCTTGGTAATGGTGTAAGTCACATAATGGAGTGGATGAATCTTATGATGAGGCCATGTAAGTCGTTCATTCTGTAAGTGCAACCAAACTTTGTCTCCCACCCGAAACTGGTGTGGCACTCAGTGTTGATCATGGAACTACTTGTACTTGGCATTGGACTTCTATAAAATATCATGAACCTATTGGTGGATGTACTGGATCCGCTCAATGAACTGGGTGGATTTGTCATCTACAGTTGGATCATGCGATGAGTCTGCCTTGGTAGTTGCAAGGGGTAGTGCAACATCCATGGGATCTAATGGTTGAAATCCCAACCCCACCTAAAAGGGGATGTGGTTGGTTGAGCTATGTATGGATATGTTGTAGTTATGTTGAAAATAGGGAAGAATCTCATCCCAGGTTTGAGGGCGCTTGGAATTGTACATGCATAGGATGTGCATGATCGCCCGGTTGACGACCTCGGTTTGACCATCCGTATGGGGGTGGAAGGCAGTGGACTTGGTGAGCTTGGTGTCTAGCAGTGACCAGAGGCTCGACCAGAATGTGGTGAGGAAACAACCATACCAATTTGAGATAATGGTTTGTGGGATCCCAAAGTGTACCCACACTCATTCAAAGAAAATCTTGACAGTGGCCTCCATCGTGATGCTCTTCTTGTAGGCGACCAAAATCGCCATCTTGGAAAAGCGATCAACAACCACAAAAACAAATTCATTTCCCCACCTGGTGGAAGGGAGACCCAACATGTATTCCAATGAGATGGATTCTCAGGTCTCATCAAGAGTACGCAAAGGAGTGTACAAGCCTTGTTTCTTGATGGTTGGTTTGGCAATAGCGCAGGCAATGCAGGACTAGATATACTTGTTGACATCATGTCGAAGTTTCGACCAATAGAAATGTCAATGCAACACTGCCACTATCTTTTCCATGTCGAAGTGTCCTTCCACCTAACTGTAGTGGGATTCCTAAATCATCTTTACTCACTCACTTGATGGAACAAAAAGATGGCACAGTCCACACAAAATCCCATCCTAAATATGAAAATTATTGACAGTTGTGTTGGTGCCCAACATTTATTAGGTGTTGGTGAAGTCAGGATCTGTCTCATAGAGGTGGGGCCACCCAAAGGTATCATGGTTACAAGAGTCTAGCACTATGGTGAGTTTCGCAACTAGAGGTCGGTTGAGGAAATCAGGCCTCATTTGGTACTTCTTTTTTTATACTTGATTTTGAGGTGGAATTGCTACAAATATGTGGACCACTTATGATGGCTATCATTCTGCAATTTTCCTTGTATCTGCATGAACTACAGCGGCTTCTGATCAGTGTGGATGATTGTCTCCTTCCCAAGAATGTAATGCTTCCACTAGTAGTAGGATTGCACAATGGAGTAAATTTATTTGTTGTAATTAGGGTACTTATGGACAACATATAATAGTGTCTCACTATGATAGGCCATGGGGTGGTCATGTTGAGTGAGGACTGCGCCCACAACATAGTATGAAGAATATGTCTCAATCTCAAAGGGTTGTTGTAGGTCAGGTAATTAGAGAACTTGTGATGAACACAAACATTGTTTCATATCATCGAATTCTTTTTGTTGGGACAGGCCCCACACAAATATTTCCTTACAACCACCGATGGTTATTTGGATGAGGGCCCATGCAATATGGGATAATCCCAACATGAACCTGCGATAGAAATTGGCAAGGCCTAAGAAGATTTGAAGCTCAATGAGTGTGGTTGGGGCTCGTTAGTCACATATGACTTGGATCTTGTTTATATCAACATGCACACCATGTGCATCAACAATGTATCCTAATTATTGGACCCTATCCATAATGAAGGAGCACTTTTCCAAGTTGGCATATATCTTATGCTGACGTAGAGTGTGAAGAACTTGTTCAATATGATGCAAGTGTTATTCCCAAGTCATGTTGTATATGAGGATTTCATCTAGATACACCACCAAAAAATAACTATTGAAAGGTCACGGGATATTGTCCATCAACCTCATGAAATTTGTTGGGGAATTCGTTAAACCAAAGGGCATGACCAACCATTCAAAAAAACCTTATTTTGACTTGAAGCCAATTTTCCAAACATATGTATGTTCTATTGGGACCTGATGGTAGACAGACTTCATATCAATCTTACTGATGTGTTTGTCCCCCTTGATTTGATCAAGTAGATCGTCGATTCATGGAATCAGGTATTGGTTCCTAACTGTGATTTTTTTAGGGCCCGGTAATCAATGCAGAGTCACCAAGTCTCATCTTTCTTCTACACCAACACGATTGGGATTCCACAAGGTGATGAGTTGGGTCAGATGTTCCCCTTGTGGAGAATTTCTTAGATCTGATGCTTGATCTCCTCATTTTCCAGTAGAGAATGATGATAGAATGGTCCATTTGGTAGCGGTTCTTCGGGGGTCAAATCAATGGGATGCTTGACCTGATAGTGCAGAGGTACTCCAGTAGGTGATGAGAAGATGTTTATGTATTCTTTCATGACCTTATCCACTTTCTTCTGTTGCATGGAGAATTCGTTCGTGGAGGCCATGGATGTGGCTACAAACTCTCACTCACTCTGAGAGAAAATCATGAAAAATACAAACTTCTCGGTCTAAGAAATGACCTTCCTGCATTGTTTGGTAGAAATCGAGGAATTAGAACTACGTGGATATAACTTGGCTATATTATACAATTTCCTATTCAAAGTAATAATAACACTGTGAGGCATAGAATCATATACAACATGATGTTTCCATAAATAATTTTGTCCCAAAAGAATATCACAAAATTCAAGGGGAGAAACATCACACAATACCTCATCTTTTAATGTCTTGATGTCGTACAATAGGCAACACTGTTGACTGACGTGAAGATCTCTTCCTTGACAGAGCCATCCGATGGTGTAGTGTTGTGGGTGTGGCATTGTCAGTAGGGATATCCACTTGATGACCTCTACTGAGATGAGGTTCTTCTAGCTACTGCTATCAACGATGAAGTGTAGTGGAGTGACTTTCACCCACATCTGTGAATGAAAGAGGTGCTCTCCTTCCTCTAGCTCATTAGGTTCACTAGGCTAGATCTTGGTGGTAGAAACGGTGGCATTGGGTTCTGTGTCAATGATCTATCTCCACTTCTCTGGTTCTAAATCATAGCCAAAACTCGCATTTGATTCACAGGATCTTACTTCAGCCATTAATGACTTCTTTGAGTGGGAATCAACATTGTTATGCCAGGGGATCTTATGGGCCCAGTATCTTTCTTTGTCTTCCCATTGTCCTTCTTTAATTGCATCTTGGACTGGTTAACATGATTTTTCCCATATTTACTCTATCCTTTTTTCTGCAGTTTAGGGTTGCCCTTGCCATGCTTTTTTTGTGAGGGGTTCCCAAACCCAAACTGTCATGTCTTTTGTTTAAGCTTCTGCTCTATTTTGATGGTATAACGATAGGTCATGCCCAAGGAAGAGATTTCCAAAAACTCCATTTTTGTCTAGATGTATCTATGCAGACCACCATGGTACTTGAGCACCATATATCACTCAGAATATTTGATACCCAGCTTGGTGCTCAAGATATGGAAGACATTGGTGAACTCTGGGACTGTTTGGTCTATTTCCTACTATGGTGTGGTCCATCTTGTATACAAGTCATCATAACTTCCAATGGGGTAGTATTTTTCCTTAATACCATCCCTAAAGGAATCCCAAGTGGGTGAAACTGCAAATAATGTGTATCCTTTTGTTTCCTTTTTCTCACAGAAAGTCTCCCACCAATCTTTGACATGGGGGATGGCCTTGAGGAGTGCAAATATAATATTTTCTCTATCAGAAAAGTTGTGGACAAAAAAATATCATTCTAGAAGGTTTAACCATTTATATACAACATACACATCTATTTTACCTTCAAATATAGGAATATCAAAATTGATTTGTACCTTAAAGGGGGTGGCAGTTCTGCTTGAGGTGGATGCATCACTTGCCAGCAGCCATCAAAGGATTTGTGTGAAGTTTTCCATCATATCATTCCTATGTTGCTCAAAGGATTCCTCAAGGAAATTTCTGAAAGGATCTCATGTCTCGTCATCTTTCTTTTCTCCCTCCATGGCCGGTTTCTTTGGCATGCAAGAGTAGTTTTTCTCAAGAGAAACAAGCTCAAGGCCCAACTCTCTATACCCTGACCGTGTCGGGGACATGCATTAAAAAACGATAAGGAGAAGACAGCTTTGATACCACTAATTTGGATTTATGAGCAGAATTAAATGAAATCATAGATTTATAATGTTAACACAGATACACGGTGAACAATAACAAAGATATAGTAAAACTTGATGCTGAAAATTGTAAAATGCAGACTGAAAACAAGCTTGTTAGAATGGTGGTAGTTTATCTCTGAGAAGAGATATGACAGCTATGCTCATTCACAAGAAGATGAGTATAATGAGGCTCTGAAGGCCTTTTTACAATAAATATCAATGCAAAAACCCTATACATCCAAAAACCTAACCTCAAGAGATGAAGCACCAAAATTCATGTGGGCCCCGTTGGGGTAAGTTCGTAAATTAACTTCTTGGGGTCGTAACTTTTGGATATGATCTTCGTTTAGGGCACATGATAGCTCGGTGGAAAGGTATTGATGGGGAGATTCATTTAGGGGGTTCAATAAGAGCCTTTTTCTATCATTGTGGTGTCTGATCATGAAAAAACATCATTTAGGCCCTCAAATTGGCTCCAGAAGTTAAAAACTACTAAAAATAGTAAATTACCAAAATTGCCAGAAAATTGTTTTGAGCCAGTTAGAAAAGGTGGTTGGCCACCGATATCCACCTATATCATGGGATCCTTACATAACCATCATGGGAACATGAAGTGTCCCATTAGCTACGTGTGAACCACAAAGTGTCTCATTATTTGTGAAACAACTTCCACATTTTGTCCATGAAATTGTGATTATTGTATGATGATGGGTTGAATAATTGATTGAGGAATAAAAACATAATTAAATCATTGAGTAGTGTGTATTTTTTATTATTCCTAAGATAAAAGGGACTAGGTGTAGGGCTGAGGTAATCAATGATGAAGAATCAAGGGTTGAGATGAGGAGTCTAAGATGAAAAACAATCATGGCTCAGTGAAAAGAAAGGGAGGGGGAAGGGAGGTGATACTGCATAGAAATAGAAGATAAAATCATGAAGAATAAAATAGGGCCGGAGAATTGAGAAAGAAATAAAGAGTGAGGAATAAAAAAAATGGAAGTAAAGGAAACATGCAATAGGAAGGTGTGAGCATGGTTAGACTAACATGAGAATACAATGAAACTAAGAACTCAATCAACTTAGAATGCTACATATTACTGATGGAATAATGGAGATTCACCACATACCCACTAATCAATCGAGATGAAAACTTGAAGTCTTATTCCTCATTCACAAATGCTTTATTCCTCTTGCCAAACTTCCTACAAAATGGGTTAGTATTGTGGGTGGCTCTTACTACAAAATCATGTAGTTATATGAATGCAAAACACTTCGTATGAGACCCTACAAAAATGATATTCGACGTCTTATGTTTTCTCATCCCTTACCATGTGTTATCTAAAACTAGTACAAAAAATATTATTGTTCCCTTGACACCTCCTCGACAATGGTGCCAAAAATGACAGTGTTTCTATATGTTTTCTATTTAACCAGGAACACATGTGAATTTTAATTTATCAACCATAGTTTTCAATATTCTTGTGAGATGTCGTGCACTGTATGTGTGGGATACAAAGTCTTAACTTGTACTATTTTCCTAATATGCTCCTACGAAAAGGAAATTGCTTTGCAGAAAATTAAAACATATAGGAACTAGTTTTTTTAACATTCATGATCTTGAGTCTAATGTATGGCTCCTCTTAGAGTGATACCATCAGTGACCTATTCATGTGATATCACTTCTCTTGCTCTGCCATTATACTTTCATCGTGAGAGTGTTCTAATAATCTACACTAACAACTAATAATTTCAAAGAAAATAAATTATAGGAATAAAGTAAAATCTACAGCATACAAACTATCTGCGGGAGATCTCCAATTCAAGATAAATTAAAAGATTAACTATAAACATTGTGGATTATAATTTCTACTATACATACATGACCACAACTTGCAAATGAAATGGAACAAAGTAAAATTCCAATGGTAAAATAGATAAAAGAATAAAAACTAATATATGTACTACCGAGTGAATATAACATTAATCTATAGATCCAAATCTCATATCCTATAGAGAGGGACCCCTCTAGAGAGAAAGAAGTTGGGATCTATTAAAAGACTCTTAGCAACTAAAAAATCATAACTCACACATTCAATAAATAACGAGCAAATAATGCATAGGTCTGGGCGCTCTACCTTTTATTCCAAAAATTCCAATTCTTTTACATTATCTTTGAACTGCATCAATATGTCCATATTATTTCCCTCTTGGGACCAAATTTTATACATATATAGAGATAGGCCAAATCCCAAGTTTAGAAAGAAAATAACAAATAAAACTAATTGTCTAATGCTAGCAAATTCACTCCTCTATTCCAAGTATAGTTTGTTGGAGGAGGGAATTCAATCCACCACTAATATGGAAGTATGGACATGATATCAAAACTCGTATAACAAAAATAATAACTCAGGTGCACCTAGGATGCTCAACCAAGGAATAAGGAGCAAGGTCCTCGTGTGTACATACTCCAACTAGATCCCACGATCATTGTTGTTGGTTAATTGTGGGTAGAACAACTCCAACATTTTTCTTGGAATGGAGTATTGGAGTAAAAGTGCCTAACAATCCATTTGATCCATGATGCTCAAATGTGCTCGAATTCCATACTCAAAAGATTCTTCATAAACAATTTATAAGCATCTGGAGATTTATTAATAACCTAAGAAAATTTCCCTGCACTCCATATCATAGGTTTAGCACAAATCTTTAAAGGAAAAGAAACTAATCAAACATTTTTAATCAAATACATAAAAAAGAAACTAAAACATATTCCATAAATCCTAAGAGCCAATTCATCATAAGATAGCTTAATAATTAACAAGTGGATGTGTAAAAGGGACAAGGATGAGGTAAAAGAAGGGTTAATTTAGGATTAAAAGTATACCATGTACGAGGCTTGACAGCAGCTAGAGATAAAGTGGAAAGTATTGAAGACAATCCACTCTTGAGGGATTTTGAAGATGTTTTTGGGGAAATCCCAGGACTGTCACCAAAGAGATACATTGACTTCTCTATTGATTTGGTGCCAGGATTTTCCCCGGTGTCGAAGACACCTTACAGAATGGGCACACCAGAATTGAAAGAGTTGTAGATGCATCTTGAAGAATTGTTAAAGAAGGGGTATATGCGCCCAAGTGTGTCACCTTGGGATGCCCTAGTTCTTTTTGTGAAAATAAAGATGGAACCTTAAGGTTGTGTATCGATTTAAAATAGTTGAATAAGGTCACCATAAAGAAAAAATATCCCTTGACAAGGATTGATTATTTGTTTTATCAGCTGAAAGTTGCAAGGATATTTTCCAAGATTGACTTATCACCAAGTGAAGATAAAGGAATATGATATCAGCAAGACAATTTTCAGGACAAGATACAGACATTGTGAATTTGTGGTAGTGCCTTTTGGACTATCAAATGCCCCAATTGTTTTCATGTTCCTGATGAATGGAGTGTTCAGGGGTTACCTGGACAAGTTTTCACTAGCAAATTTGGATCATTTTGCAACAGCTATTTCGATGCTCTTGCGACGTTATGCTGTGGATATTGCGACGAATCTTGAGTCTCTCAAATGTCATTTTATGGCACGTGGAAATTACGATGAACTTGAATTAACGTTGCAAGAGCGACGACCCTAGGTAACTTCTCACAATTGTGAAAAATAAATAAATATCGTCTCCAATACGACAATATAGGCAAAATAAGTGAAACCAACAGTTCGTCTCAATTACGACGACCCTTGTGATGACAATTTTCGTTGTTTATATATATAATTCGTCGCAGGATTTTATGTTGTCGTTGCAATTGTGACGACAACTTATTTTTGTTTATATAGAGAATTCGTTGCAGAATCGACAATATTTCTTTGTCTATATAGCAAATGCGTCGAGGAAATTTTTGTTGTCATCACACTTGCGACGACAACTTTTTTTGTTTATGTGGCTAATTTGTCGTAGGAACGACAACATTTCTTTGTTTATATAGAAAATGCATCGCAGCAATTTTGGTGTCGTCGCACTTGCAAAGACAACGTTTTTTTGTTTATATAGCGAATGCATTGCAGTAACGACAACATTTTTTTGTTTATATAGCAAATTCATCGCAAGTATATTATTGTCGTCGAAATTGCGACGAAAAACATTTATTTAAAAAAAAAAAAGAAAAAAAAATATTTTAGTTGGCAATATTAATATTAATATTACCATATCAATAACTCATATCTCAATCTCCAAGGTCATTCTCATAACTCATATTTTTCTACAATGTGCCTTAAATGAAGCCATATACCTTCTTTGAATTATCAACCAATCCTTGAATCTATGTAAGAGGTTGGTGGGGAAAGTCTTTTCACATAATAATGGGAGCATGGGTTGAGTACAATATTCATGCCATGGGAAGTGTAAGAGTCCTACATTCCGCCAGTTATAGGTAATGCCATCCATCATTTCCACCAATGATATCATTGGTATTGACTCTAACATTGTGGGAAGCACTCTAACATTAATTCTCTACATATTCCATGTTTTATTATCCATTTCCAACCCATACCAATTTGGAAATTAACCACAATCAACATCAAGAAGAGGAAAATTGTAGACTTTGGATGAAATATAGTGGTTGTAGGTGAGCATATAGGATAGGGAAGATAAAAATTCATCATTCACTATCCATTATATACTCTTTATATCATTGAGAGACAAATATAGTTCTTTTAGGAAATTCTTAGAAAGAATACAATAGATCAAGCTCTTTCTATCCACACTAAAGAGAACTAGAGAGAATAATATATCTAAGGGACCATGAAGTACATAAAGTGAATATATTCCTTATGTTTCATGTTGTAGTGGAAGAGATTTCTTTGTCTATCGTAGAATGAATCATATTCTTGTAATTCTTCGTGTTGAGAAGGTTAGGTAAGAATGTGAGTAGAAAGGTTGGGATGAGAAATATAGAATCTTATTTCTTGGTTTTTTCACCATGGTGCACTCATAGCCTAGGTTGGTGGTGGTATCTACACTAGATGGTTGTGGTTCAATGGAAATTTTCTCTTACATGACCAATCTCTTGGACCAATTTTTGTTAAAAGATAAGTCTCATTTTTTTGTTTATGAATATGCAAAATTATTATTACTCCTAGTCATAAAACAATTATGTGTTATGCATGCTATGTGTCATTTTTTTCCAATTTTGAATTTAAGTATACAAGGAAATGAAGGAAAATTTCATGACGCAAGAGAAGAAAATGATTTATACCTTTTCGAAAATGTGTTTTGGATCGTGGAGGTGACCACCCTTCAAACCTGCATTTTTCAAAGACATTAAAAGGTTAAATGACTGAATAATAGCTAAACATCTATGA
>JASDQU010213101.1:2726-18497 GCA_032191745.1 Picea mariana
GTACATTATAATAACATTGCAATTAAACGACGAGGATCTCATAATTCAATGTTATCCAATGCTAACATTTCCATATTGCAAGACATTACCCTTTATAGTTTACCAATAGTTTACCATGAACTTATATTACCACATCATTGCAACAATAATAAACAAAAATAAAGATGAGCATAATCAAATAGAAACCATGATGAAAATCTTATTGTAGCTCAAATGGTAAATGAAATCCTTCTATTGAAAAATATATTGTAACAGATTTCCTTTCATGTAAATCATATTCCTTTCTTTACAGCTGAATCATATTCTTTTATTTTATTCGTATTCTTTTATTACTACTGAATAAAGCATGCGTTTTTTATGAGTATCCACCGAATAGATTGCTTTTTAGTAAAAGTAGATTATTATGATTTAAGCCTATCCTCATAAGGCAGCTGTTGCTATGAAAAATCGATTGGAAGGGTGAATGGATTTTATTTTAAAAGTTAGGTTGTTGGGATTTACTAACAACGCACAAGTTGCGCTTAGTAATAACTGGAAAAGGTGGATGGCGTGAATTATGGCTGGCTGACTGTAATAACTGGAAAAGGTGGATGGCGTGAATTATGGCTGGCTGACTATCGTTGCCAACTCCATGTAGCCCTCTGTTCCATCCATAAATCTCTAACCAACTAAAATTTAACATCTCTGACACGCAGTCAACATGATATCGTTCAGTTGCTGGCGTTAGATCAGTCGGGAACCTCCGGCAAATAGATGCTACCAACACCAGGCCCGCGCACATCCTAGGCGGCCAGAACGGCGAGGAGNTATGCAGAATGGGTAGCAGTAAAACAAAATCTGAAATCAGTGCAGGAAGGAACGTGAGGTTGCCGGGGTTCCCATGGATTGAAACCCCTAGGGGTTTAAGAGAATGTAGGAACAATGTAGAACCGACTGTTCTTAGTTCAGACTATCTTCTCCTTCGTGGGCGAAGTCAGGGCATAGAATTCCTATTCGGAAGCCTTACGAACCACAATTAGAATTCAGATACAAGGAGGAATGGCCATGGATTTGGCCCTTGGATGCACCTATGGAAAGGTGTCTAAGGCTTGTGCACTGTGCATGGTATGCAGGAGTAATCTATAGAACGAGCCACAGAAGGAGTCAAGCATTCACTGAAACGAGCTATAAAATCCACGCAAAAATTTATAACCACTTACCCAATAGAATTCTTGAAACGAAACTTTCGTCTTCAGTTTACAACGAATGCCCAGGGATGGATCATCTTTGATAGCATTCACGTGAGGGGTGCGCCAGTTTCAGACTAGTGACTACTGCTCTACTCCGAAAGGGTAAAATGGCTATCATACCAGCTGGCGAAATCACCTTGGCCCAAAAATAATGATTGCCCTTGAAATAAAAAGACTAGGTTAAAAATTCAATAAACTAGGGACAAAAACGATTGGTCATTTAAATGCACATCGCAGACAGATTACCAAATCGGGATTAAATTCAGACTGCCAGTGTATATATGTACGACGAGTATTTTTAATCACAATCACAGACATATTATAATAGCTGGGTTAAATTCAGAAAGCCAGTGAACAAAATATGATTTTGCCATTTAACCTACATACCGCAGGCAGATTTTGATATCTAGATTGAATTTCAGCACGCCCGTAATTAAAATACCATTTGCCATTTATCCTGCTTACCACAGACAGATTTTGATATTTAGACTAAATTTCAGATCGCCAGCAAATAGGACAGGATTTGTCTATTAAAAAATTATCGCCGATAGACCCAACATGTAAAGCACCATTGCTAGCAGAAGAAGATCAATGCTTAGGGCAATAGCTATCATGGTTCGTTAATGGTTTCTTTTATAAAGGAAATTATTGCGATAACACATAAGAAAAATTTGAATGTGAAGACACCACATATAGGAATATACATCCACAAGGGGTGACGCAGAATCATAAAGGTCCTAACCAAGGAACAGTAGAAATCAGCTAGAACGCTGATCACAATGAAATTAGGAAATGCATTGAATGGCAGAAGCTTAAGGAAAAATTCATCCATTAAATCATTTTACAGTTCCCAACATAATTTATAATGCATTATACTCAATAAAATAAATGAGCGTACCTTTGCCTTGTCGCCCGCCTTGAATGAAGTCCGCGCACTCCTTGCCACTCCCGCTCGCCGACCGTCGAGACCTCACTGGTACCTCCCAGCGAATCGCTAGGGGTACTCTGCTTCCCCCTTAGCCCCCTGAGCCACAAAGGGAACACACATAATCTAGATGGTCCGTCTAGCTTCCCAGCTCGCCTCGCAAGGCTGAGCTACTGCTCCTATTCGAGCTGGAAAATCCCAACTCCTCACAAGCAATCAGTCAAGTCACAATCCAGCAGCGTAACGTTATGCTAACAGCCGATCCCCTTCTTCCTCATCTTCCCTTTCTTTTATAGAGTTTTTCCCACCTCCAACTTTCCCTAATCACAATTTAATTAAGTTTTAATAAAAAAAATACTAAATGATCTCCTTCGCACAAGTGTCGTCCATCCCCCTCTTTCCTCAAGTAATTATTTTCTTTAATTTATTAATTTACTCATTTCCCTCACCCACCTAGATTTGCCCCTAAATTTACTCCTAGATGTTTCTATATCCCCTTACATGTTTTAAATACCTTCCCTAAAAAGATGTTGCTCATTTAGTTCAGATTAGAAGGTTCTTTATTGCCGATTCCTTACTATGTTGACCTTGCTTTTTACCATAAGTTTCCTTCCTTCCTTTAATATGTTTCCCCATTCCTTAATTTCCTAATTATTATTTTTCCTTTCTTTCCCCTTTTTATTAAAGCCAAAATGGAAGTTGCGCTATTAAATCTTTTCCATTTATTATTTACTTAATATCTTTTGTACTTTCACAAGTTAGGAAATAATTTCTTCTTTGCAAATTTTTAAAACCATTAGTTTTAATTAAATTCTTACTCTCTTCATTTACCACAAGAATTTTATGAAGACCAAACTATTACTTAAGTGGGTTTTTGTTTAAATTTTTATTTTTATTCTAGTGTCTTTTTCTTAAGGTTAGACTAAAATTTTACCCTAGAAAAGTTTTAGACTTAGGACTTAGATTCTGAACTGGGCGACACTTTGTTAGGGCAGTTGTTTAAGAATTTCTTAAGGCATTAATGTCTTAGGGCCATCTAGGTTTGTTTATTCATCATCATCAACACGACGTTCCCTTCAGGACGCACTACGTGCTCCAAGGGTGCCACTCGCCTCATTCATTTCTTTTGCGCGATGTGCCCTTCAGGATGCACCACGTGCTCCAAGTGTGCCACTCGCTTCTTTTGGTTCTTTTGCACGACGTGCCCTTCAGGATGCACCACATGCTCCAAGGGTGCCACTCACCAACTTGAATGATTGGTAGACATCTATAACCCCTGGAGTCAACACTCCGCCAGGTGAACTTGTGGGAGACTAAGGGCTCTAAGGAATAAGGCCCCCGCCTTATTGCATGCCCCTTAGAATCATCGTGAGCGAATGTCGCAGTCTGCCCTCACGACATCGTGGATCCTCTCGAACTAGGTAATCGTTAACCTACAGTTCGAGCCATGGCAGAAGTGCTAGTAGGCTGTGGCAGGGCTGTTGTCCACACCTCTCCCTCAACCTCTCTGGAAATTGTGTGTGACCCCTTTACTCCATATGTGAGTCTGGTCAGCAAGCTATCATCAGCCTACATCATCAACAATCGTGTCAGAACATGTCAACATCATATCATCAAATCAATGAAATATCACGGTAAATAAATCAACCCAAATAGCACACTCCCTGACTCAATCCAGAGTCCAAGGGGTTCCATCGATGCCCTTGCATCCTCAAGGTCCAAAACCCTGCGCACTCAATAAAATTGAGTCAATAGCACCTGTCTACGTCAAAGCAGTAAAACATCATGTCATCTATCATAACGCATCATAATCAAGAATAAATATTTTAACATCATAAAAGTCCAGATCACTTGCGAGCAAGTGTCCTCAAAGAATAAGTTTTCTCAGTGCGCAAGAGCGGGATGTTACAATTCCTCTCCTTTAGTTGAGAATCTTCCCTATGATCATGCCTTGACCATCTCCTCGAATCAAACCACCTTCAAGAATTGAGGGATTCTTCCCTAATTTCCCTCAACAAACTCATAAATTTCTGAAGATGGGGTAGCGCTCCCCCATAAGGGTGCAAAGAGCACTCAAACGCTCCACCAGAGAGGCCTAGGGAGCGCTAACACTCCCTGACAATGGGTAGGGTAGCGCTCCTCCACAAAACTCAATTTTTTTATGGTTTTTCCAATGGAAAAGGGCTTGTACTTCCTGCCAAATGATTTTTCTTCTTCCAAACCACCTTTGAGGTGTCTTTAAGTGTCTTTATGATGTCGTTATGGGCACGACATAGGCAATATGGCAGCATACTATTTTTCACACTTGCAACACTTATAGTCAAGATGTGACACTTGCGGACAAGATGTGACACTTATAACACTCGTAATGAAGACACTTGCGACACTATCGAAGTGAGTAATTTTGAGGTGTAACAGACTGCCCCCCAAAGTATGAAGTTAGAAGACGATGATGGCTGAAGTACTTTGTAGAATTTTTCGAGCAATGGTATGGACACATAGAAACTGGAAAAATATGCACACAACCATCAAACAAATATTATGACATGTTTCAAAACCCAAGGTAGACATACCTATGCTTGAGTGATAAACACTTTTTAGGTATGGCTTCCATAAAATACACTGCGGATCCATAATTATATTGACAAAATGGTATAACTACCACAGATACAATGTGGATTTATACTCCTTATGACCTGAACTGATCGTAGCCACGAAGAATACACAGTGGATCTACGAGATGACAAGACATAGCCACGACCAATACAAAGTGGATCTATGTAACAGTATATGTGTCATAGTTCAAAAGAACTCCTTCGCAACCTGAGAAAAGTATACATAAGAGTGATGACTCAACCCAGGGTATTCTTATCGATCCCAATGTAGTACGAATCTAACCATGTGAATAGATGTCTTGATGTCGAACATGTTAGAAACCACTTGATTAGCGGTCAATAATGTAAACCGTTAACAAATGCGAGGGATATCACCATTGATGTCAATGATTCCCAAGGTACTCTAGTACATTCAAACGAATGTGAATAAATGAGCTTAAGTCGAACATTCGTGGAATCATCCAATCAGGGTTCAATGATGTAAACCCACTGTCGAAGGTGAGGAGGCCTTCCATTGAGGCATGCAAGTCCCAAGGTACTAATTGGTTTCTAATTCTAGTTACTGGATAATGTGTTGAAGTTGACAGGAAGAGACTCGTCAAAGGAGGGCCTTGATGTATCCCCCATCAATGACACGAAAAATACACAGAGATGTAATTGGTGGATCAAATGAACATGGACTAACATAGGTATTGAAACAGGATATTTGTGATGGCTGAATCTCGAGGAAAATACTTCCCTTGAACACTGAGGCACATCAACAGAAACATGACATGGACCAAAACTTGATAATGCAGTGAATGATGTGACTTTCATCAGGTGAACCAAAGGAGTAAAATAAACTCAAAGGATTGGCTCAATGCAGAGGTTCAGTGGATTAAAATGCGTCCAAAGACAAAGTGTCGTGTTCAAGGGTGACCGTAAGACGGACTGGTAGTGTTCTCAAAAAACTTCTTGGCTTGCTTCTTTCAAATTTCCCCCATCCAGATAGACGAGTACCTCTTTTTAATTTAACGAGCTCGAGGAGGGTAACACATGCTCGATATGACTCACCTTTGGTAATTCCCTCTTCCTTTGTTTAGCGAACTGGAAGAAGTAAGGGTTCGATCCTGTATGGGCCCTTCAATGTATGATTGTTTAACGAGTCCAGAAAAGGTAAACTCGGTGGTTTTTCATATTTAGAGAGTCTGAAACAGGGATGATTTTAAGGATGGAAATTTATTTTAAAATGTAGAAACCTTGGCGAATCTTACTAATCCTTTATATTCCAATTATAAATGATTGGCGATATTTTTGTAAAAATATTCAAATTTCTAAGTATTTTGTAATTTTTTATAAAATTTTGGCAATTTTTAAGGTAAAATAATTTTATCCTATAGAATTTGGGCGAATCATTTTTAAAATAGTGAATCTCATTTTTGGAAAAACCATGGAAAATTATCCCATGAGAGAAATTTAGCCCCTAAAATCATCCATGGTCTGAAAATAACTTAAAGACGACTCCAATGTTGTCCTTTTTCTTAATGTTAGTCTCGCGAGGCCGAAAAAGAGATAAATTATCACTCGAAAGACGCCCTTTCAAACCTTTTAACGAGTGGAAAAGGAAGCAATATCACTCGGTAATATTTTCATGTTTAGAAAGTCTAAAAAGAGCTCAAAGACGAGTCCAGGGGGTTCATTTTTCGTATATCCATGCAGGTCCTAAAAAGAGATAAAAGTTTACCCAGTTGCATTCTCATGGTTTTTCGAGCATGAGAAAGAACAAAGACTAATCTTGGTATGCCCCCAGCTTGAAAGCTATTGGCTTAACTCCAAAATGATCATAAAAGATTGGAGACATGCCCTCCAAGCTTCAATTCATTCACCGACTGTGAGGTTGTCACCAATTTCTCGACTAGACGGAAAAAAGGGATGAGTGGATGAAAAGAAGGTTCAAGAGAGGTGACTGTTTCATTTTTTAATGAGATTGAAATAGGAAAAAGAACTATGCTTAGGGCTCTGGGTGAAATCCCCACATTGTTGTTTCATTTTTTAATGAGCTTGCTACAGAAAGGAAAAACTGTGCTCATGGACTCTGCTTGATCATGACTTCCAAGAGAATAATTCTCTGGAAGGACACCATGTCAAGGGACAAAACCCGGTCATGGCTTCCAAGATATCTTCACTGGATGGAAAAAAATCACTTTGGAAGGAACACATGTCGAGGGCTGCGACAGGGATAAGGAGATCAGGTTCCAAAATCCCTACGTAAGAGATTACCATGTCAACTACCGGATCCAAATCATCGAAAGTCGAAGGCATGGGAGACGATGGAAAATCGACATCAAGAGGGGATATAGAATGTATATCTACCCAAATTTATTCATGAGGAGGAAGAAAAGAGGATCGATGATGATTATCATCCTGAGGGAGCTCGTCAATTCTCAACATTTCCATGATAGATTCATCTGAGGGAAAAATTGGGGAAATGTAATTGATTGCAGATGACAAGGAACTTAACCGTGATTGCATCGAGGAACTATTGGGTGCCAATAGATGTTGGTCATATGATGAGGGAGAAGTGGATTGGATAGAAACGTATGATGTTTCAGCTGGACTAAGTGGCATGGTGTCACCGAGTGCATCGAATTCCAACGGACTAGGTACAATCCAAGGGTCAGATGATTCCAAAGATTGATAAGCTGCAGTTGAAATCATATCGACAGTGGCAATATGATGTGTAGTCGGTGGAAGTGGTGTAGGGAAGGTACCTATGAGGCTAGAATATTTCAATAAGCCAACACCAATGCTTTCATACGTGATCTTGTGGTCTCCCAAGAAAGGAATATTGTTAGTAGCGGGAGCGCGGGCATCGGTCATGCAGAAATCCAACTGATCAATAGTGACAATTTTGCCTTGATTAGGAATTTCTACACATCGAAAGACCAACGAGGCAACTACAGTCATAGCATAAAACCAACTTATTCCAAGTAACAAGTTGTAATCGAGGGGAGCATCGACCACCTCGACATCAACAGTAACCGTTTTTCCACCCAATTGGATGGGCAGGGACTGTAAAATCCCATGGGGATGAAAACCTCGCCCATCGAAGGCACGTAACATCGTTGGGGATTTTTTAAGTGCAGGTGATATTAAAACTTTCCAACACGCTAAATACATGACACAAGTTGAGGCTCCCTCATCCATAATAGTTCGGTGGATTTGTTGATTGTGAACAACAATATCAACTTGAAAAGCAAATTGGTGGGAGAGTCAAGACGCATAATTTTCTAGGTTAAACATGATATGGTTGGACAACTCAGGATCAACATTGTCGATAGTGGCCAAGAGGGTTCTATGTTGACTGGGGCAGTGCTGTAGAACTTCTAATGCAGACATAACACACGTTTCTTGAGCCAAATCTTCAACAATGTTGTAGTTCTGGGAGACACATGAACTAGGATTAAAGGTAGCTTTGCGGATACTACTCTTAGGAGGGCGTAAGATAGAGTCGAATGCAGGTTTCTCAATCTGAAGTGGTATAGATGGAGGAGTAACTGATGGAATACTAATGGAGGATGGTGATGGATCCAGTAAAGTACCAGTACCATTAGTGTCTTTTCCTTTGTCAGGGTTACCTGGTGTTTCGTATGTCTTAGAGAGAGTGTTCAAATTAATCCCATTAAACATATAAATATGTGCACTCATCGAGGCCTCATCATGAGGATGGATAGAACTACCCCTAGGAGAGGGGGTTTGAAAAATGATGGATTGCTGCTGTGGAAAAGGATGAGTAAGCACAACGGGTTGTGAATTTCCTTGGAAAATTTTGGCCACTTCATTGCGATGTGGAAAGTCTCGAGTGTAGTGATCGTCACCACAAATGATACATGGGAATTTCAGTTTCCATTGTGGTTGATTTTTGGTAGCAGGTGTTTGAGCTTGATTTTTTGGTTGTTCATTGTTATTGGTAATTTTTGATTTATTCTTTATCTTCTTCTTACCTATGGATTGTTGTGAAGGGGAAGATTGAACTACATTCACCTCAGAGATATGAGTTTGGGGGGAGGTAGAGGAGAGTGTGTTCGATTGGGAAGTAGATTGAGTTTTGACAGAACTAATAACACCATCCATATGAGATGAGGATGATAGCTTAGATGGATCGGTATTAGGTCGAGAAGCATTCGGAAGAAAATCATACAAAGTACCAGATTGTGAATAAAACAAATCTAAGTACTGAGCTCTATCAATGGCTTCTTCCTCGGTGATCGCACCACCCATAGCAACATCACGAGTGATCTAGGGTAAAAGTGATTTAGTAAACCATTCTGTCAATAATATGTCAGGAATGATTACCTTGATCATCCTTCATTGTCGTCTCCACTCATGAATATGGTCAGAGATATGCACGGAGTCAGTTTGACGAAGGGAGGTCAAGAGTTTAGTACCCGTCTCGTAGCGAATAGGTAGTTGAAAGTGCGTGAGGAAAGACATGGCAAGGGAATTGAAATTATGAAAAGAATCACATGGTAATTCAATATACCACTTTACTGCCGAGCCTGTAAGTGTTCACTGGAAAAGACGCAAACGTACAGAATCATCCATGAGGGAGTTTGATGAACACCACAATTGGAAAGTCATCACATGGTTGTTTGGATCTTCGCCATATTTTCCGTCAAATTTTCGAATATCAGAAGGAAGCTTAGATGGAATGACTGGCCAAACTGGTGAATGAAAAATAGGATCATCAGTTAACCGAGACAAGTCTAGGAGATCCAGAGTCACAAGGAAAGGTAGTTGTTAGTTAATTTGTAGATGATACTGGTGCGGCATAGGAACACCAGTAGGACCATAAACTAGTTTAGATCGATAGTTGTAACTAGTAGGTCCTCCTACATACGGTTTTTGTTGGCAAGGATAAGTAGGATTCGATGATGGATGAGAAACATTTGCATAACCTGGTGGGTTCTGAGCATTATAGGCCTGGTGATTTGCTTGCCCATAAGGAGGATAATTTTTTTTTCCTTGATGATATTAAGGAGTAGATCCTGGAGGTTGATACACATTAGACCCATGAGGAGGATAAGGCTATTGTCCTGGAGAACTCCAGGTGTTGTTTGGGATGCTGCTCAGATAAGGTTGTCTGTAAGATGTTCCAGAAGGAACATGATTTGATAATCCTCCTAGTGGGTTATGATACGAGTTCCCCCCAATGTGGGTTTGAATAAAAGTGCCTCCTGAAGATACTCCCCAGGATTATGAAGGGTTTCCAGCAAACGAAGGTTTCCCCCCTGCCAGCGGTGGATTAACGATCCGGGTATGACTGGCAAAGGGAGGTTTCCCTCTAGGAGGAGCATGAAAAGGGGTTTGTCCCCTGAGAGGGGTAGTCCAGCCATAGAATGGTAGTCCTATAGGAAGGAAAGGTTCGTTAGATGGTGGTTTCCCTTCAGGCAGTTGTATTTACCTAGCAGGGATTTGCATTCTTGGGTGAAAAGATGTCCTAGCAGGATCGTGTGGAACATCTGGAGCTGTAGAGTAAAATCTTTTAAAAGTGGGGGTAGGGATTGAAGTGCCTTGGGAATGAGTAGAGGTGATGAGTCAAACATTAGGATGGACTTGTGTTGATGTAACAGTAGGGTTAATGACCTGATAGATGGGGTGATTCATAGTTGAAACAGATGGTCCTGTTTCCCACGGAGGGTCATGAGGATGAAAGGGTTTTCGAAAGGATTCAAAATGCTCATAGAGATCATGTCCTGATGAAGTCCTCCATACAGAACGAGTAGGTGTGGGATTTGTATATACTAAAGTGCTAGGACGAACAGGAGTCCTATACTCATCACCAAAGGTTGGTTCTGTGGATCCCATATATGTTTTGGTAAAACAATTCTCTGGTAATCGTGGGAAATCTTCGTCTATGACCTTCCCAAGGGAGTCTAAACGAAGAAAAAGTGGTTCGAGAGGGGTTACCAACATAGATGTAGTGTGATGAGTGGGATATTCAACCGTAACCAAAGCGCTTTTTGAGTTATCTAACGGAGGAGCAACAACACTTCCAGCGTCAGATGGATTTTCTACCTCTCCATTGTAGTTTTCTTCTGGAGGGTTAGGAGGTAAGGGTTGGTAGCCTTCTGGAGGGAGCCTTGGCATCCTACACGATCGACAAAGACCTTTATCATATATAGGCTTAATTTTGGAGAATAACAGTACACGCTGAAAATCTAGGGCCAACTAACAAAAAGAAACAACATACGCTAATAAAATCTAGGAATCAAAACCAAGAAAACAAGACTTATCTCAATGATTGTACTAGTTGGTGATGAAATCCAATGTTGTGTGATCAAGTCAAGAAGGGGCTAGGATATGGCAGAACAGTTACAATGGTGACTTGCTTAATGGACTTTCACCTTGGTGTAAGCTTCCATGCAGTAATTATGGATTTACCCTCCAAGGAGCCCGAGTGAGCTTGACCAACGTCTGTCCCAGGTACAGTGATACTTCCCTTCACCGTCACCTCACGCAAGTACCTAAGGATTATGACAACTAAGGACACCAACTCACAGTCAGCCCCTGGGTGGGTACAGTCGACAGTCCGATCTGAACGTATGGGTAGGATAACAAGTCCGAAATCAAATTGAGAGGCTCCCACACATGTGGGTATACCTTAAAGTGACCCCCAATATATGATCTAACCACTACAAATAGTTTAACCACATAGGGATAATATTTGTAATCTCCCGAATGCGACCTCGTGTGTAACCCCTGTGTGAGAGGGGGATCCTAGAAAGCCTATACAACAATTGGATTTGACTCTCCCTATCTCAGGATGCTAATGTTTGATTTGAAAACTTTGGAGAGTTTTACTCAAAGCCTAATCCAAAGTGCTAATCCTAGTCTAATGTTGGTGGAAGATCCTAAAAAAAAAATGTTCTAGATAATTTTTAATTAGCGTTGATTTTATGGCTGTTCTTTACTCAAAGGGTGTATGACAATGAAACTGATGGTATGATGACTCAAATCCCAAAAAATGCACAAGAAGATGATAAGAAATCTTGTCTTTCGATGAATGGATATTTAAGGGAAAGAGAGAATGTTGTTTTCACTTATCAAACACTAAGATGCAATGTCCTCATACAAGTGTTTCTTAAAGAAATCCAATGCAATGCTAAAAAATTTCAGAAATGCCTTCTAATATCCAAACCAATCACTAAAAAATGTCCTTTTATTTCTATGTGAATGATAATAAGATGAAAAACTTCTAAATGCCAATCAGACTTCAAGATTAAACAATTAGAAGCAAGCTTCACAAAAAACAAAAACACACTCTCATCGTGAAATAGACAAGAAGGACAAAGATAATCAAATTGCAAACAAGAACCAAAAAACCTCAAACAAAGAGAGAAATGACGGAAAGTTGACCTCAAAGATCAAATTAAAAGTTCACAGACCTTTGGATTTCCTCACAAAAGTTTTCACTCAATCAGATAAAGGATAAGAAAACAACAAGTTAACTCTAGGTCAGCAAAGACAAAAAGTTATTGCAAAGCAAGGAAAAATGTCAAAAATCCAAGAAAGAGATGATGAATTCTCAGAACGAATGGTGTTTGAAAGCCAATATCAAGATGGATTGAGAGTATGGGACCCTGAGTAAATGCTCAAACCCAGAAATAACTTCAAAAAATGCAAATTTTGGAGAATTTCTCACAAAAAATGGGGTGGCGCTCCCCCAAAAGGGGACACAGAGTGCTCCAACACTCCGTGGAACACTTTCAGGGAGTTCCAATGCCCTATTGCTAAGGGTAGGGGAGTGATCTGCTCCAAAAACTCAGAAAAGTGTCCAAAAACTCAAAAAATGAAGGAATTTCAGTCAATCAGAGTGATCCTGATGACATAATGAGGTAGTCAAACCAATATAAGAATCAACAAGACAATGTGAAGAAGATCAAATCAGTGGGAAAAGGGCTAAAACAATATCTGGGAATGGGAACAAATCTCAGAGCTCCTCCCCAATGGAGTCGCCAATTTCTATTGTAGGAAAATCTTCCTGTGGACAGGTAGATTTCCTCTTGAGAGCTAGACCCTTAACTCTAATACAGAAAGTGATTAACATGGACACTAACTTCCTTTTAGATCTAATCAACTTTATGAATGAAAGAGAAGGAGGAAGGTATGTACCTTATGAATGTCGTTTGTCCCTGCAAGGTCCAGACTGAGCTTCGATCTTGAGCTCCTTGGTAGGTCCTGCAAGACAAACAAAAGTACAAAAGACTTCCTACTCTATTGAGATTAGCTCAAACATAGATCCATCTACTGCAGACAAACTTATATGGAACAAGTACAAGTTTGAAAGAAATAGGCCAAGCATTGATTAAATTAATGAGAACAAGTAAAAGTACTTACAATCCTTTGAATGAAGGTGCAATAGATTCTTCCAGTTCTTCTTGTCCAACCCCTTTTTCTCAATCAATCTCCACTGATAGCTTTGATGGCATCTCACTCATGAGATCATAAGTTTGATGTAATTCTCCAACTTCCTTCTGCATGTAATGTACCCTTTCACCATGAGAAAGCCTCTTTATATAACCTTGGAGAGGTCCAACTACTTGAGAGATCTTTGGGATAGGTTGAGGATTCCTCTCCTTTAGTTGAGGATCTTCCCTAAGATCATGCCTTGACCATCTTCTCGAATCAAACCACCTTCAAGAATTGAGGGATTCTTCCCTAATTTCCCTCAACAAAGTCATGAATTTTTGAAGATGGGGTATTGCTCCCCCATAAGGGTGCACAGAGCGCTCAAACGCTCCCCCAGATAGGCCTAGGGAGTGCTAACACTCGTTGACAATGGGTAGGGGAGTGCTCCTCCGCAAAACTCAATTTTTTTATGTTTTTTCCAATGGCAAAGGGCTTGTACTTTCTGTCAAATGTTTTTTCTTCTTCCAAACCACCTTTGAGGTGTCTTTAAGTGTCTTTATGATGTCGTTAGGGGCACGACATAGGAAATATGGAAGCATACTTTTTTTGACACTTGCAACACTTATAGTCAAGATGCGACACTTGAGGACAAGATGTGACACTTACAACACTCGTAATGATGACACTTGCGACACTATCGAAGTGAGTAATTTTGAGGTGTAACAAAGACTGTCATGATCTATTTTACCTTGAAGTTCCTACCTATTAGGTAAGGGCATCATTGTTTCAATGCATGTAGTATTGCCATCATTTTCTCCTCATAAATGGGTTTATGTAAGTCCTTTCCCTTGAGTGGCCAACTTTCAAAAACAAGGTGCCTTCCTTCTTTCGTTAGAACAACACCAATGCCATTTCCCGAGGCATCACATTCCACAATAAAGGTTTTTGTGAAGTTTGGTGTAGTCAAGATAGAATCTTTGCACATTGCATCTTTAAGTTGTTCAAAATCCTGAGTTGTCTTTGGAGTCCATGAAATTTCATCCTTCTTATTTCATGTAGTTAAAGGTGATGCTATTCTTCCATAGTTCTGAATAAACTTGCGGTAGTAACCTATCAAACCTAAAAATCCTCTAATATTGTTTAATATTTTGGGAATCGACCAATCCATCATTGATTTCATATTTTTAGGGTCTACCTTGACACCTTCATGAGATACAATATGACCCAAATACTCTACCTCCTTCACCCCAAAGAAACATTTTCATGGTTTGGCATATAGTTATTGCTCCTTTAGTAGTTGTAGCACCCTGTCAACACACCGAACATGATCTTCCCAAGAATTTTTATATATTAGTATATCATGAAAAAATATTGTTGAGATCAATTCCTTATTCTGAAATTTCCCTCCCCTTTTCTATTTTCCCAACTTCTTTTGTCCATTTCTTTTCCCTCTTCTATACTTACCCAAATTCCCCTTTTCTTTTCTCCCTTCTATTCTCCCTTTCTAGTTACTATACTTAGTCATTTTTTGAAAATGACAGGTTCACAGGTTGACAGACTTGCAGGTTCTCAATTCCATTCATATTCTCATATCATGAGTCCAACCAACCATTGTAACATCCTATACTTAACCATTTTTGCAGTCACGGGTTCTCAGGTTGGCGGGTTCAAGCTTTCATATCCCATGTTCCGTGATATACATTTTTCACCCAAAAGATCCACAATCTACATTTTGACCATTAGACTCCCTGAGCTCCTAAGTATCTCATCTCTCCTAAATTGAGTCCGACCGAACGTGTTACAACACCTAGCCAATTTTCGACCTTTCACAAAGGCAAGTTTATGGGTTCCTGGGTTGGCAGGTTCACAAAAATCGCAAATCCTAATTGCTCTCATTTGTCCCTGCCACCTTCGTGTTNTTTCGTAAAATATCGTCATTAATAAGTGAAGGGCTCGAGGAGATTTCTTATTAAACCACATTAAAGCACGATTTGCAGAAGATTATATTATCTCTCTCAAGCGCTCATTTCAAATATTATCTAGATTAAAAGAATGCTCTCATCAACTTATGAGAGAATTAGCTCGAAAAAATTTCTACGAAGATACTTTGAACATTTTTGGATGTGAGGACCAGAACTTTCAATGGTCTAGAGTGTATTCTTACTATTCATCCCCTTCTCCTTAGAAGGAAGTAATTTGGATGTCCGAAATTTCTTGTGTAGTATGTGCTCCTGAGGTTTTTGACTGCAAGGAACTGGTTTCTTGGTGCACTGAGAAATATATACCAATTCAATGGATTATTCAACTTCAAGACCATTCTCTCGTCTCTCTTTCACCTCGAGCGTTCCGTAAAATGATAAAACTACCAGAGCCAACACTCACTTTCAAAGGTGAAGATTGCAGGGACTTCTTGAAAAAGCATGACAATGGCCTAGACCTCTTGCCTAAATTCTTGGAGAATCCTGCGGCCATCCTTGAATATATTACCAAGTTGTAGTTCAAATCATTCAAAAACCCCTTTCAAGAAATTGCTTGGTTATTCACCAGAGTGACAAGCCTAGAAAATATCGCCAGTATTTCCCATATGATTCTTTATATATTATATTTTACT
>JASDQU010213103.1:0-18507 GCA_032191745.1 Picea mariana
GGAGAAGGTAAAAAGTTGAAACCAATTAGATATGGTCCCTTCAAAATTGTCGGCAAGATTGGTAACAATGCTTTTCGTTTAGATTTGCCTCCATATATGCAGATGTATGCAGTTGTTAATGTTGAGAATTTGAAGTTGTATGAGCCTCCGTTGATTGATGATCAAGGAGAGCATGCTCATATTCCTTCCATAGATGATTTTTCTTCAGAGTATCTAACAGAACTGCAGGAAGACACCATACTTGACAGGAGAATGCGAACTTCGAAGCGAGGAAATGTGGAGTATTTACGAGTTGGTCTTAAAGGGACGAATCCAAGCAAGGCCAAGTGGATTGAGGTTGGAAGGGTGAGGGAACTATACCCTCATCTTCAGATAGACTGAGATAGTCTTTTGGAGGTCCAAAAGATTCCCAATGGGGAGGTGTGATCAGGGGATCAAATTTTGCTCAATTTTCAAAGTGCTCAAAATGCGACAAAAATAGTGCCATTGCATCTGTCTTGTCTTTCTGATTCTGGCGCTATATTTACTTTCTCAAATGGAGTTCGTATGAAGGAGATATCGCGATCTGTCTACCAAGCCAAACAGGCAAAATTTTTGGATGTTGACTGTACCTGTCCGTACAGTCCGTACGGTGACGTGGCAAGACCGTACAGGTCGTACGGTGATGACATGGCAGTTGTTTATTGGTTGGTTGCTGGCGTATTGGATGGTGACACGTGTCCGATTGGTGGCAAGTAATATGAGGACACGTGGCCCAATCCATGGGCGCCACGTGTCCCCTTCATTTTGTTCATTTGGTTATATAAAATTGTATTGAGAGTCCGTGGGGTTCGACCCCCGGACCTCCCCCAACACTAACGACTTCATAACTCTCCGCTAACCAAAGTACCGCCATTTTCTCCTTGTTTACCATGTCATAAAACATTTATTTAAGGTTGATTTATGTTTGGAAGGAAAGGGGGGTCAGGCCGGGGCTTACCCTCGACCCGTGGACGCATTGTATTACATATGACCCAAACATATATGTATTGGCCCGACCGTTTGGCGCACGCATTGCATTGCATTGTATTGCAATGTATTGCAATACATTGCATTGTATATATTGTATAAACCATGTGTTAAATGATTGCCGCGGGGTTTGAAACCAAGACCCAGGTGTTAAATATTGGCGCGGGACCCCAAACCGGAAGTTGCACGGTTATGACGGGTTTAACCCCCATTTGCCAACGCGCGAGGTCACATGGCCATATGCCCAGGTGCCGAGGTGGTTAGGGGCTGGAGGCGCCTTAACCGTCCTATGGTTTGCACCGTTGGCACAGTTACGCTCGGTGCTGGGTTTTTACGCTTAAAAGAGCGTGTGAGCCAGGTTCACTCAAGGGGGAGTGCAAATTGTAGAATCAGAGACAGCAAGATTGAAGAGGGAGGCTTCCAGGAGGCCGAACTTCTTCATTTTTCGACCGATTGAGGTGCCGAAAGAGCCCAGACAGTGGTTTTGGGACGCTGGGAAGCCATTGGAGCAGTCGGTTTGTCAATTTGAGCATTGTAAGACATGTTTTTCAGCACGTTTTGAGCAATTAATAATAATGATCCATTGGAAGCTGGACCAGGAGATGTAGCCCATAAGAGGGGTGAACTCCTTTATCAATTGTTGTGCACATGTGTTTATGTTCAATGTTTATGCTAATGTCTATGGGTATTTTGCATAAGTAATCCTTAATTTATGTGTTGCAAATTGATCTTGTTGCTTTAAACACATAACATTTCACTTGCAATAAATATTCAAGCTTTTCAAGTCTTCTTCATTTTTAGATCAATGGGGTGAGGAAAAATTCATTGTTATAGATGCCCCCTAAAGTGTGAGGTCAGACGAGTATATGCAATGGCCAAAATAAATTATAATTCCCAAAAGTGGAGTAATGGGGACTCAACTAGAAGTGCTAGTTACTCATGAGAATATTACAATCCATAATGACTTTGTACACATGGCTGGTAATCTGAAGTACACTGCAAAACCATGTGGAAATGTATCAAATAGTTTCTCATGGACATGAATAGGTAATACAAAGTGACATAGGCTATCATAGTCACGAACAAGGAACAGTGGAATCCGGTCTCAATATCAATCTGAAGATATCTCTATACAATGGAGTACAATATGATCTCCCAGGATCACTGAAGTCATATAGGTACTGGTCCAATGAAAGACAACAATAGAATAGGAATGTTGCTACTATAAGTTGGAGGTATTCTACACTATCCATGAAAGGTGCAATTATACATCATGTGAATAGGGGAGGTGATGTCGAACATAATGAGACTTCATTTGATTACCGATCTTTAAGGTATACCGTTAGCAAACACGAGACAACCTATCGATAATGAAAGTAGGTATCAAGGAACTGAGTACATTCTTACAAGTGTGAATAAGGGTGTTGAGGTCGAACACTTGAAGAATCCATCAATCAGGAGAAATTGATGTATTCCCAATTGTCGATGGCGGGAGAACCTACCACTGATGATTGCAAGACTCTAGGTACTCATAAGACTCTAGGTCTTATTTCCAGAATAGATGAGCTGAAGTCGATGGAAGGAGACCCGCTGAAAGGAGAGCATTAGGGATTATCTCATCAATCAACACAAGGTACACAACAATTTTTTGATGATTAGGAGGATCTCGGATGAATAGGATGTTCATGAACCAACAACCCTGTGCATCTCTTGCATGCACTAGATGCAAGTAGTGCATGAAAAAGACCCTCTGAATAAGGAATAATGTCGACAAAGGCGAGGAAACCACCAATAAGTATAATGGCATCCAAGAAACTACATGAATCCCAATGTGTGAATAGATTTCTTGGCATCGAACACAAGGGAAACCGCCTAGTTAGCGACCAATGAGGAAATGTCAACTATTGGGTTCAAGGTTACCTACCCATAATGAAAGTAGGACCAGGGTGAATGATAGGACTACAACTTTATGTGACTTTGACATACACTGAGGGTATGACCGACATGCAAATTCAAGAGTTCCGAGGAATGGCCGACACAAGCTTATAGAAATCCTTTGAAAAAGAGCATGAGACATGTGGATCACTTAGGAAATATAGACTTGATGATAAAAAATTGTGATGCGGGAGGCATCAACAAAATCTCCATAGGGACTAGAAGAATAATCAGTCGGAGGAGTAAACTCTAAGTAACGAGATTAACTTCCTAAAGTCATGCTAAACAAAAACTTTGGATGATAGTGGACTCAAAAGTTTGTGCTCTGTTCAAAGGCGACATGACTACTGCCAATAAGAGATAATATTCTTTTCCCACCCGTCTTTTCATAGGCAAAGAAATGCTATGATACAGGAGAGGAAACGAGTGTTGTGAGTAAGAAACTAGCTCCAAACAGTGGAACATACCAATGCTCAATGAAACGAAGTGCATGTGGGGCATGGACACTTGGGGGAATGTTTCCTCTTAGGGTATATGGTGTCAAGCTACAAAGGATATAAAAAAGGCTCTTCTTGGCTAGTGATGCAAATTGTTGAGGTAAGAGGCTTGTAATGAGAAAGAGAGAACTGCCAATAGGCTCAATACTACAAGAAATATGATGGAATGCGATTACAACTTAACTCCAAAGAATGTCATTTTTCATAGATTTAGTCCCCTAGGCCTGAAAAAGTATAAAATAATAACCAGGAGAACTCTTCTAGCCAATGGCAACTAGAGTATTCATTTTTCATAAGTAGTCTAGTTGGTTTGAAAAATGGTTAAACTTACACCAAATAGACGTACTTTCAAAGCCATTTAACGAGTGTGAAAAAGACAAGTTCACTCAACAATCTTTTCTCTTTTTATAGATTTGGAAAAGAGCTTAACCAAGACTCAGGGGAGTCCCATAGGTAATGGTTAGAATGCTTGTGAGTAAGAATATGAGGTTCGAACGCAAAGTCATATCAGAACTATAAGGAACTCTTGATCTTATGGAAAAACTTTTGCATGGGTACCACATGGCATAAAGGTTCTAACTAGGGAACCCATGTTTGGTCAGCCTCTACCACTTACTAACAACACTTTTAGTAGCCGTAAGAAGGTTTTGTGTCACTAATAAATGGGTTTGTACTTAAGGAATATGGATCATAGTCATAATATGATGCAAGAATGAAAAATAGAGTGACAACCTATCCTATATGTTGGTGAAAGAAAATACATGTCAAAGGCATGAACGGGTGGTATGACGCTGGAAACTGTAAAAAATACTGGAAAAAACCAACAAAAACCAATTGTTTCCTCTGCACTATTAGTCCATAAGGTCAAAACATTATCAAAAACTATGTGAAGTGGGTAAAAAAATTATACTAATAGTAAAAATAGACCATTTTACCATATCATTTGAGTTTTTTCACCCACAGAGTGCATTTTAGGCCATTTTTCCCACGATCTTCGAGTGTCGATTGCAGAAGCTATGATTAATGGAATTAACAACCGTCATGACCAAGTAAGTTCCCATCCCCTCTAATTCAATTTTAGTCCTAATTGTTTGAGTATTAGAGGGCGAAACATGTAAATTAGGGTGTACACGGGTGATAGTTCATCGGGTCGCATATACGACCCCATATACACAGGAAAGTTGAAGTATGCCCATGTATATGCAGCCCTATATGTGGTTGTTACCAAGCTAGCCTGCGTAGAAGTCCATGAACACTTTTTTGAAAGGATTTAACTTAAAAAATGACTTTTCCTTTGCAGGATGGTGATTGAATGGAGGGACAGGGAGCATGAAGAGATAGATGCAGTAGTGGAAAGGGATGCAGGGGCCCAACATGCTTTAAAAATATGTGACATTTATAATTTTTGTCTCTCAAATGAATGAGGGCTCAAGTGAGGTTACTCCAGATGCTAGTAAACTATTGGGATCCGAAGACAAAGGCCTTCAACCTTGATGGGAAACCATTGAGGATTGAATTGGATGAAATATATTTTATCACATGATTGTCTCATCGGGGTGAGGTAGTGAATCTCAAGGAACAAGGGGCTAGGGGTGGTAAGACCATGGAGGAGTACATTTCCACCCACTGTGTTGCAGGCACAGATAAAGTAGGGAGCAAACTCCTAATCAGGGTGATCGAGAACCTGAGATTAAAGATTGTTGTGCTTGTACTTACATGGATTTTGGGGTCGACCTTGTTGCACCAGGAATAAATTCCACTCATGTTCTATGCGGTGGGTTGTTTACAACCCATTGTTTATGACTAATGTACCTCACAACTGGCTAAAAGGAAGAGTCAGTTGACGGATTGAAAATAAGGGAAAAAGAGAAATTTTGGATTTGCATCCATTATTTGTAGCTTTTTCTTTGAGAGGGTTCTAGGCTTGAGCCCTAGAGTAGATATTATTCCACATGGACCGCATGATCTAGCCATGTCATGGTGGACTGACATGATGAGGCGGCTAGGAGGTGGTAGGGTTCCAACCCCCTATAATGATGAGTTTTTTTTTCTAGTAGCGCCAATAGGTTATAGCCATCGATGCTTACTCTTATGGTGGGATCGACTACAGAGGAGATCCGGACATGTATTTTCCATCATGTTCCTCCTACGGTGATATTGGTAAGAATTTTTTTTATATATTTCATTTTTGTGTTTTTTAGTAAGAATAAAAAAAAAAAAAAATATTTTTGTATGATAACAAGTATTCACAATTTCTTTGTTACACAGATGTAGGTCTGTGACGGCTAGAGGGATTCCCATGACATCAATGGAGGAGATGAGGAGATGAACATGCGTGAGGATATGTGGAGAGAGTGTTGCAAAATGTATAGGGGAACTTGTCTCAATTGACGCACATGATTCCTGTGGTTCAAGTGGGGGATCTGTCAGAGGCTATGCAATGACAGGTGGTGGGTGTACCCCATGCGTGGGTGCGACTCTGCCGGCGTCTCACAAAATCCATAGTGTGTTATCATGATACACATCTGGTGTCACAGGCATAGATGCCATGGTCATATTATATACCAGCCATATATGTATTTTGAGGGTGTGAGCCCCATTTTGTACTATGACACCATATTTTTTGAAAGGATGAAATATATATTAAAAAACAAAATTGGTCTTCGACTTTACTTATATATGTTACAATGTGTACATCTATGAATGTGTTTTCTTTACATAGTTATGTGACAAATGCCAATCTAAAATATAATTAGCATATGCATTAGATACATTATTAGGACTTCTAGGTATGTGATTATAAGTAATAAAATCAAAGTATCGTTCCAAAATTCATACCCGTAGGAATCATTGGAGTAGAGCAGGGTCTCACACACGATAATTTTCGTTTAACTGACACATGACTAACTAGGAGTCTATGAGAACCTCTAAATACCGAAAACCATGTGAAATGGCGCCACGTAATATTTATATAATGACTCTATACTCAACCACATTATTCGTTGATGGATCGAGACAAACGCCACCTGAAGAAACTAGTTGGCCCTCGAGTGAGTAAATGACCCAGGTGGCAGAATCCATGTTCTGTGTATGATGACTGGCACCATACATGAATCCTAAGTAAACTTAAGATACCATTGACATCTTCCAAACAAGGGAAAACTTGATAAGCAAGCTAATGACACAAAGGAAATGATATATATACACTAAGATACACTAGTATACAAAATGTCACTCCCAAGCTTGAGGGATCATGCGTAATACCTTTTAAGGTAGAGCCCATTTTTGGGCTCATCCAACATATTCCCTTATTAATCTTCCAATTCATAGGATCCTTTATCTAAGACACGTCGCACGATATAAGGACCGTGCCACATGGGGTTGAACTTGCCTTCCCCCAGCAGTTCTTTGGCTTGGTCATACAACAGAACCAAGTCACCCTCAGTGTACGACCAAGGACAAAAAACTATCATATTGAACCTTAACACATTGTTTATTTGCTTCGATAGCTCTAGAGTCATCTCAACACTGCTCATCGAGATGTTCTAGGTGTATGAGGTGTTCTTCAAGATCGGATGTGTCAGGTAAGAGCTCAATTTCCAGTTTAAGGGAAGGGATTTCACATTCAATCGAAAGAATCGACTCCACACCATGTACTAATTGAAAAGGAGAAAAAATGGTGGAAGTATTTACCGAGGCCTGATATTCCCAAAGTGCAGGATAAAGCATTAGATTCCAATCAGATTCTCTCTAGATGACAAATTTTTGCAAGATGGTCTTGAGATATTTATTCACCACCTCTACTTTTCCATTTGCTTGGGGATAGTAAGGGGAAGAATGATCGTGCTTAAAGCCTAGTTTTGATGCTAACTCTTTCATCATTTCATTATGAAAGTGACTACCATGATCAGTGAAAATATCTATATGGATCCCAAGTCGAGCTATAATTTGGTTGAAAATAAAGAATGTTGCATTATTACCATTGGATTTAACAGTAGGCATGGCCTCTTCCCATTTAGTGAAGTAATCCACAACCATAATGATATGTTGATGGCCCCCAGCCAAGGCTGGGTAACAGTCCACAAAATCTACCCCCCACTTGGTGAAGGGACTGACGATGATGAATGGGTGTAGAGGGGCTGGGTGCGAGCACATTTCCTAAGTGAACAGCTGACAAGGGTGACACTTCTTGATCGCTTCAACACAATCTTTAAAAATTGATGGCCAAAAATAACCAGCTCGCAATATTTTTTAGGTCGTCGCAAGTCTGGATAAATGACCACCACAAGACCCACTGTGATAGTCATTGAGAATTGACTCATCTTCCTCGTGAGTCAAGCAGTGACACAAAATAATATCTACTCCTCAACGATACAAATTTTTGTTGATGATAACGTAGTTTTTAGCCGGATGACATATACGTCGTCGATCGTCTCTCGACAGATGATGGGATAGCTTCAATGTTTGAATATAAATTAGAATGTATCCATACTAGGGGTCCAAAGAAGAGATGAGGAAGATATGTTAATCCACAAATGAATCGTCATGAAAATGGTCCTCATCCAGTCGAGGGAAGTCTGATATCAACTCGAAAAAAGATAGCGATTTCTTAGACTTCGCCAAAGTGAAATCGAGATCAAATTATTGCAAAATAACAATCCACTTATTGTATTTCCCCCCTATGATATTCCTAGTGAGTACGCATTGAAATGAATTGATATCTGCAACTACGATAGTTTTGAAAAGTAATATATAATTTTGTAATCTTTGAACTGCATGTACGACATCCAAGGCTAGTTTCTCTACGTGATAGTATTTAAGTTCATGAACGGCTAGGTTTTGACTAGGATAATAATCAATGTGATCATGGAGCTCATCATCCTCCTCATCCAACCATACCTACCATCCCTTCAGACGCGACAATATAAATAAAATAGTCTCTATTGTATTCTAGAGGCTTCAACAGAAGCGTCGATACCAGGGCTTTCTTCAGAGCATCGAAATATTCTTGGGCTCACTCATACCATATAAACAAAGTATCTTTATTCAAAAGATGCATGAAACTATTAGTTAAATTTGCATAGTTCACTATGAATCGACACAAGCAATTTTCCTTCCCATATAAACCTTGAAGTTGTTGAATGTTGCGCGAGGGAGGAAATCGAAATATTGCCTCAAATTTCATAAGATCTACCATGATCCCATGATTAGATACTAAGAATCATAAAAGATGACCAGACCTTACGTAGAAGATGCATTTGTGAGGGTTCAACCTAATGAGATAATAACGACATCTCTCAAATACTAATCGAATGTGAGTGGAATGATATACTCTCTTGCGAGAGTGAGAAGCAAGATCATCTAGGTAAGCTTTGACAATATGCTTGAGATCGTGAAAATAAAAGGTCATGGTGCATTGGAAGGTTGCTTCGACATTTTTAAGGAAAAAAGGCATTTTTCGGTATGCAAAAGAACCCCAAGGAAACATAAACGTCGTATTATGTTGATCCTCAGGTTTGATTTGAATTTGATCATTATATCCTAAAAATCCATCCATAAAATAAAATACTTTGCTTCCCACGCACTCATCAAGAATCTGGTCAATGAAAGGAGCTGAGAAGTTATCTTTTGGAAAATCCTTGTTCAGGTCTCTAAAATCCATACATACGCAGATAGTTCCTTGTTTTTTGTTCATAGGAACTGGGTTGGATACCCATTCAATCAAGGGAACTGAGTAGATGAAACCAACATTAAGTAGCTTCTCTACCTCTGCTTTAATGGTAGGGGCCTTCCTAGGATTAATAGCTCTAAGATGTTTTCGAACAGGTCTAGCATCCAGATAGATCTTGATCTCATGTTCGACAATGTTAGGGTCAATCCCTGGCATCTCTTCATACAACCAAGTGAATACATCACACAATTATTTGAAGAGATCGGTGTAGATTTGAATTTCTCCAGGTGAACAATCCACACTGATATATACGTTCTCAATTTTGCCAGGAATTTGAGAGCTGTCAATCGTAATGGTAGGATAAACCTTAACCATGTTTCCTTCGACATAAATACCATTTGTATCTAATGGAGCCACAACATGACCGACCATATCACTATAGGTAGATATAAAGTCATCCCATTCGATCCTAACAAGCTCTGCAAGGAAATATGAGCGATGATGTATATCATTCCAAGGCCTATTGAGATCATACATGGCGTCTAATATGGCTTCATCCGAAGGTAAATTATCATCGAGGAAATCATGCGAACAAGAGAATTGGGTGGCCCATACGAGTTCTAGAATATGATCCTCCTCATCCGTCTACGAGGAGAAATGATCCAGGTCAGCAGTAGCAATAAGAATATCCTGATATGCAACTTTTGTCACTGATAGTGGAATTGCCATCCCAATGTTCAACTGACCTTCGTATGACATAGTCGGGGAAGGTAGGGTCAAAGGGTAGTTGAAATATGAAGTATGGAAAGGAACGGAACTCATCGACAGTGAAGACTCACTGAAAATGGAATGAATGTGATGAAATGGTGCCACAAAATAAAAGCTACCCATGAGAGAGGAATACATTTCGACACCAACATCCTCAGTTGCATGTTGAGAATTGTTTATCACTAGGACCAAAGGTCCAAATGATGCATTAGGACTAGCATGCGCAAATGAAAATTGATCAATCGTCATTATTTTCCATTCATGAGCAAAACAGATAACAAGGTGTTCCTCTATGAAGGACATGTCTGGAGCACCTCCAAATCCAAAATCGCATAACGGATTTGACCCAGATCTTTGATAATCAAATAGTTCTAGGCAACTCTGGAATTAGGATTGTGGGCAGATCATTTTAGTACTCCTTTCAAAATACGAGGCAAAGGTTCTGAATTTTCGATCTGCAAGGGTGTTTCTGGAGGAGGGGGAGACTCTAGACCTATACCACTATGCGAAGAACCGTAATCATGAGATCAAGTGGCTACATCAATATGAGACTTGACCATATTGACACATAGATGGCCACCTTCATGTGTCAAGGGGTTTTTACTCCCGCTCAACTCATTTTTTGTGTTGGAGGACCCCAAAGCCATGTGTTGATTATGCAGAAATGGATTTGTCAGCACAATAGGCAGCTGTGATAAGATCCTCGAGGCTTCCTTGATTTTTGGGCATAGGTGGGTAAGGTGATCATCTTTATAAATTTTACAAGGAAACTTCACCTTCCATTTTTCTTTCTTTCCCTCACCAACATTTTTATTCGTTCTATCATTATTAGTGTCATCCTTAGATTTATTATTATTTTTCCCACCCTTACGATTATTGCCTCTTCCTTTCCTTCTATTCCCTCCTGGTTGTTGGTTACCATTTGGGTTGGCCGACGACTGTACAAAATGTACATCCACCGACTGAGTTGGAGTGAAGGAAAAATTCGAAGCTTTTCCTGCTATAGGATGGCTTAGAGACAAATATTTCAACTGGTTCGTCACCAAGTCTGTAGACTTAGCATATGCAAAGATTATGAGGCCATCAACATGAGGTCCAGGATTTTGTCTAGGTTCATAGTTCGATCACGACGCATCAGGAAGAATTTCATACAACATCCCAGACTGAGCATATATGAGGTCCAATTATTGGGCTTTGAAAATAGCTTCTTCCTCGGATGTTACTCTGGAGGTAGGAACATCCTTCAAAATATAAGGCAATAAGGACTTAAGGAACCACTCCAATAGAAACTATGGAGGAATGTAGGCTTTGATCAACCTCTTCCATATACACCACTCTTGGATATGGTCTAAGATATGCATGGCCTTATATTGGTGGAAGGCCGACAAAATTTATATGCCGACATCGTAACGAACTGATAACTGGAATTGGTTGAGAAAGACCAAAACCATATGATTAAAGTTTATGTATGTTCCCCCTGGTATCTCAATGTACCACTTCACGGAAACCCATGTGAGGGTGTGTTTAAATAGCCTCAAACAAATAAAATCATCATTAAGGGAGTTAGATGAGCACCAAAGATGAAAAATAGTGACATGATCACCCAAATCCTTGCTAGTATTTCCTTCAAATTTTGGAATGTCTGAAGGGAGCCTTGTGGGGATGGGGGGCCATAATTAATCATGACGCACATGGTCATTCATTAATTTTGAAAAATTTGGCATATTAAGTGTGGCCAGAAAAAGGGATTCGGGGTTACAGCGTTTGAGCCCATGTTGTCAGGAAAGATTGGTGTTGAGGGATTGCAGGCCATATAGAGTTTTTGTATATACCATGGCTCTGTCCGATAAGATAATATCCTCCTTCAAATTGATTCATAAAATATTGTATGCGAACCATACCTATGGAAGCGACATAGTGAGGGTTATATACGTTGCCCCCAATTGAAGGGGCTCCAGGCTGGGGGTTTCCCATAGCGTGAAACCGACTCCCTCCAGATGAAACTCCGGAGGACATAGGGGGATTCACCTATGGAGGAATAATGGGGTAAAGGATGGAATATAGGAAGTGACTTTTCTGCCTGGTTGAGCATTCCATCCAGGAGCATTGAGACTAGGATTAGGCCTAGAAGAAAAAGGAGGCCAACCTCCAACCATATGATTCATTTGGGGAATATGATGTCCACCAAACAAGAGAGGAGCATACAGAGGATCCATGCCCTCAGGTCCAAAACTAGGATTCGTGTTATTCGCTGGAATAGAGGATGAGAGTTACGACGTAATGTTGGGAATACCAAAAGAAAATGGATTAGAGACCAAAGGTATTGATTGATAATTGTAACCTGGTGTACCAAAAAGAGATCTGAAAGGATTCACTCCTATGGGTTGAGTAGAATACACATGTTGGGTAGCATTAGAGGTGGGGATCTCCGACACCCCAATCGTTAAGGTTGAAGGAGTTGAAGGAATCCCACTAATCACAGAAGATATAAGAGTCGAGGGACTCCCGATGACGTTCAGGTTTGAATCAGTACTCATAGATGTATTATCACAAGTCTAGGATGTGGATATATATGTACCACATTTATTAACTTTATGCCTTTTATAAGGAAACTTTTGTAAAGACTCAAGATGTGGTGGTAACTTCAAAAAATGGAGAGACCTATGAGGAAGCTGGTCTTGCTCCATGATGACTTAATACTAGAGATATAAAACCAAACCCCAGGGTCAACTAATGATCAGAGAGCACACCAATAATAAATAAAAAAGGCCAATAAACACAAACATGATATAGTGGCTAAAAAGGGGGCCTCCCTCACTAGAGTAGGTATGTCTCGCCCAAGAGGGGCCTAACACTCCCGTCAAAAGATTGGAGGCATCATAATCAGTTATAAGGGCCCTCGTGGGCTTAACAACATGGTCTTTCAGATTCCCTCAAAGAGGTAATCCTCCATAAAGGTTGTGTGTTGTCTGACCCTTATCTGACTCAGGATACTTGTAGAATAACCCCTGCAAGTAAGCTATGTGGATACCTATGTCAAGCAACTAGATTCACCGCAATATAATCAATGTGTAGGCGAACAATCACAACTCTGGTCCACCATATGGGAAGGGTAACAAAGCCTGAAATATTGAAAGCATCACCTCTCATGGAGGTAAAGTTACTAGAAAGACCCCCAAATATGAATAGAACCCCAGAAATATCTATGACACTAAGAAGGTATTAGAGGGCTATCTTTGCAAATTTTTGTGACCTTGTGCTTAACTCCTATGTGAGCGGAGCCTCCTGATGTCACTAATTACACAATGGGTTTCACCACTCCCTGGTCATACACATATGTTTAGTTTAATAGCCTTGGAGAATTTTACTCACAAAATCATATTCCAAGGCCCAATGTCCTATACTTGTTTGTGTACACTTGAAAAATAAAATCGTTTCTATTCAATTTTAATTAATCAACGTTAATTTTAATGGCTTCTGCTTACTCAAAAGGTGTGGTCGTGAAACTAATGGTATTACGACTCAACATATAAAAGAAGCGAATCTAAAAACACCGCTAAGTACTACTCTTGAATTTAAAAGAGACGGCGTGCTTCTAAATAAAACTTTTTCAATGCAATCTCTACAATTTCAATGAAATGCAATCTCTCCATAGGTGTCAAAATCAATGAAATTAATCAAAAGATCAAATTCCATAATGCAAAATGAGCAAATGTTTTTTTTATTTTTGATATAAAGAAAAGAAAATGCAAGTACTGAATAGTAGCTTCATATGCAGGCCCTACTGCAAGAAAAAAGAGACAAGCCAAGCAAGATATCGAGAAGCAAACACTCAAACCAATGTGCAAGGAAAACCAATCAAAAGGATGACAAGGAACAATACCGCCTAAAAATTCAACAATAAGAAGGTTTCCTATCACTCTGTAAGCATTTAACAGTCAAGACAAAGAACCAAGAACACTCAACAACTAACCAAACTCACCCATCAAACACCAAACTTAGCCAACAAGACAAAAGAGATCATGTACGTGAATGTTTGAGAAAACATTGTGTATGCACACACCCTACAAAAGGAAAACTTGTCTATGTATGCATCCGTCAAGGTAAAAGATACGTATACCTAGTAAAACATTGCCAGGGCAAAGGTTAAGCTAAGAGACTCAGATGCAAAGTAAAAGTAGGTTGTCAAGAAATTAGGCGACAAAGAAACTCAATCTAACAGAGAGAAAATCAAGGAGAAAAAAACTCCAAACTCGAAAAGAAATAAGATCAATCCCCAGTATGGTCACCAATTCTGTTACAAGGAAAATATCTCTATGGCATGGGGTAAGCCACAATAGACGGAATGACATTCAGGAATCAACTCTAATCCCAAGTATGCTATATAAATGAAATTCTAACAAGACAAGGCTAAGAACCTACCCCATATGGATGTTTGATGAAGATCACCATTGAGCACACAACTCAAAGCTTTATACCTGCAACTTGTCCTCAACAACCAAGATACACAAGAATATGGTGATAATATATAATGTTAGCATATATATTAGCATAATACATTAACATACATGAAAAATACTCCCATGGAATAATAAGTCAAATATTTGGAACATATCAATTTGACGAGAAAATAGTATTTCTATTAAAATAATCAATAGAAGTATATAGGTGACAAACTTCTATAATGACACACATCAGAACCAAGAAACTAAGTCCCTCCAGTTGGGCCTCCACCACTTCAATCCTCCACCAAAGGCAACATCATATAAAGGAGACAATGAGGTTCTCCATCACAAAGAAGGAAGAGCTTAGGGGTTGAACAAGGAGTTCATACTTTCAAGGATAAAGGGATGCAGACTCAATATGAAGTGAAATTTCTCTAGAGTGTATTTTCTCTCAAAGTTGAATTGTTCAATCTCTTCTAAGGCTTGGATAAGGTTCAATTTATAGCCTTCACATGGAACTGAAGGGATGATTAAGAGCGTTTCCAGTATATGGAAGGTCAAGGATCATGGATCGCGTGACATGGCATGGAAACTCGACATAATTTTTAATTTTGAGCACCAAACCCGATTTACATGGGTTGTAGTGGAGCAACCTACGTATGCACATGTTGTCTAACTGATAGGGTGCATATATGTGGAAAACTGTGTTTTTTGGCTCTGGAAGGTACAAAAGGAAACTTCAAGTCTACACAGGGAAACATAAAGGCCATCCAAGCAAGTTGCATGGGGTGAGGAAAAATTTGTTGTAACAAGGGGCGTGAAGGAAACCGTGTTTTCATGTGTGCCATAAAATCAATAGTTGCAGGGGAAGAGTTGTTGATCAATTACAATTTGAATCGAATAGATACAAACGTTGTTACTATAGGATTTGTAAATATAACATTTCACCAAACCTGTAATTAATGAATCTAATAACTTATGTTTTTGTTAATTAATGTTTTTTGTTAATGTTTCATTTCGATATAAGAAATATAAGGAACATGTTTCATTAAATGAAACCATCCTCTAGGCAACATGTATACCTCATTTTTAATCATGTTTTTTCAAGAGTCTATTGGTTTCATTTTGATATTAATGGTTTCAATATTTTTGTTGCAGGTTGTTGATCAGGGCAAGTCCCCAATGGATGAGATGATGGCATCGTTGGGGCAACAGGTATACCCCATTGTAAATTGTACAAATTAAATATAATCAATGTGTTTTTTAATTATGTTTTTTCAAGAGTCTATTGGTTTCATTTTGATATTAATGTTTTCAATATTTTTGTTACAGGCTACGATTGACCAAAGCAAGTCCCCGATAGATCAGAGGACACCATCCTTGGCCCATCCGGTATAACCCATAGTAATTGTACAAATTAAAAGTGTTGTATTATTACATTTTTTTGATGAGTCTATTGGTTTCATATATTTTTATATATATATTTTTTAATATTAATGTTTTCTATATTTTTTTCGCAGGCTACGCATCCATTAGCAGAGAAATTCATAGAAATGGATGTGCATGGGCTAATGTGCGATGATGACATCACATCATCACTTTACCCTTTTCAAATTTTAAAGAAGTCAATAAAAAAAAATGCGGAAATCCTTTGTTTGGTATTCATTCAGCCGCAAACGGAGGAGATTAGAGAAAATATTGATTGTTTGACTATGAGAACTCAGTCGTTGAATGTAAGATGTAGTATTTTTAATTATAAGATAAATTCATTTATGGTTTTGTATTTTATACTTGTATATTTCATGAACTAAAATATGTTTTTTTTTTACAGGAGTATTTGCGTCCACATAATCCCGGTGAGGGGCCTGTTGTTACTATTCATGCTACTGATGAGTCTTCACATCACGCGCATCTAACCCCATGTGCATCTGAAAATGTGCCATTTTTTTTGACTGAACAATCGACAAATAATAGTAGGACACCCTAGAGGGAAGATGTGGGTGCACCCTCTACCACTCGACGCACGACAGATCATGCAGAACATGGTTAGGGGGTCGATGCATTAGAGATTAGTATTGATATTGCTCAAGCAACATTTCCTAGATCTTCCCATGTTATTAGCATGAGAACAATATAGACCACATTTTTTATGGACAAAAATCTCATTCCCATAAAGATAGAAAAGATCCTAGGTATTACAAAAGTGTTTAACTATTATATATAATCTGATTGAAATTTACTCATAGATCATTATTTTTAAAATAATGACGACATGATCGTTTTGTAGGAAATGATGTTTTCATTAAACATATAAATTATTAGTCATTGGAGATATTTGGACCCACCATGGACACAGGGTGGGATAAACAAAGAAAAAATTAAAATATGAGCTAATTAATCGCTTGATTGGGATATTTGGTGTTGATACCTTCAACTAAGCGGAGGTCCTCAAGAGCACCCTCCAATGATTCCGATAAGGTAGTGGAAAACTCTGTTAGATGATGGAAGGTAGAGGGATTTAAGAAAACAAGGAAAACTACCACCAGGCATAGGAAGGTATGTGATACTTTGAACAATGTAATTATATGTTTATCACTCTTTATTTTTACATGAAATTTGCAACATATAACGTATTTCAAACTTTTCATATGCTGCCAGACACATCAAAGGAAATAAAGGCTAGACTAGAAAAGCATGGCCAACACAAGCTTAGGCCTGGTGGTTATTTGAATCTTGTGGAACAAATTGTAAGTATCAATAACTCAAATATTGTATCCATATAATAAATGGCATATAATTTTGTTTTTATTTCACCATAAAAGATAAATTGATGATCTTATGAAAAATTGCAGGTTGATCGATTCAACAAAGTGCCAATGGGGGACGACTTGAGGATTGGATTCTAGCATGTTTTGCAGTTGTTGTTGAATGTCAAAAAATCTTGTGCATTGGGCCAACAAAGTCTTCCAGTGATCCACCCTACGTGGAGGTAAATAAATTCAACAAAGTTGATTTAAGATTGATTACTTGTGCAGTCTATTCATTATTAATTTTGGCCATAAAATATTGAGCCTCTTTGTTTTAAGCAGGAAAGCCATGATACACATAATTCCTAGGATGGAGAACGACTGGCCAATGCAGGTCATGATGTGCATCCTGGTAATGGATGTATTCATGTGCTACAAAAAACTTAGTATGAATTACAGTTGAAAATATTTAATTGCAAATAGTGTATTGATTTTAATCTTTGATGTTTCAACTCCAAATCATGTAGAGGGTCATCCTATACAAGATGAGGTAGCTAGACAAGGACATGAAGTACATGATGTGGCCCCGTCAGTTAAATAGCACCACTCTAATGTTGTTTTTATTAATGAAATACTTGTAATGATATAAACAAAACATATCAACTTAACATTTCTTAACAACATCCACGTCATGAGTACACGAACCGAAAAACAATAAGACAAGCTACAGAGGGGACCATAAGAACTGATAAAGATGTTGTAGAAGATGATCAGTTGATTTCTGAATTTGTGAAAAGAAAAATCCAAAAAAGAAGTGATTGTAATAACATTATGACATATTATTTTTGATAATATAAAATAATGATATGAAATATTTTTTGCCTATGAATGAATGAATGAATGAATGATTGAATGAATGAATGTTATAAGTACTTAATGAATGAATGCTGAATTTTTCTTTATGACGAAAAAACATATATTTTCACATAAATTCATTTATTTTCAAGTACATGCATTGGGTATGGGGAATTGAGAGCGATGTGATGGGGGGGAGGTGCCATCTTCTACCTTCACGTGGTTGGCCATGTTCAGTATAGAATATTAAACTATTCTCGAAACAAAGAGAAGCTCAAAAAGGTAATGCTCTTTATTCTTATGTATTATATATTCGTGTAAATTTTGAAAAGCATGTCTATTTCTTAAATTCTTTATCATAAATTTAACATTTCATGGTTCGTTGATTTCTACAAGACTTCGCATAAGGAATTGCAACTGATCACTAGCCTATGTGGAGAGGCTGCATCAATTGTACAAAAGGTACATAATTAATACTCATGAATCTGTCTTTTTATATGTTGTTTTAATTATTTACCTTTCATGTGCATTGTAGTGATTTACTTCATTTATTATACGTAGTTTGATTCATTCATTCACGA
>JASDQU010213105.1:14060-27964 GCA_032191745.1 Picea mariana
GGGGGGGGGGGTCCGGAATAGATATTTCCCCTTCGGTGGGCCCCTGGTCTTACGTGGCATCTGTCTATTGGTTCTCAAGTCCCATCCCTCACATGCTATCTGACAACCCGTCACTCATGGACGTCATCCTCCACTAAGTCCACTTGTCCCACTTGTTCCTGTGGTTGAGTCCCATCCCATAACTGCTGTCAGTCCCTGCTGTCAGGCCTTTACCCTTTCCATTCATGACCAGCCCCCTTCGATGACTTTTAGCTCCAATCACCTACCTCCACGTCACTCACCCATATGCTTTGGCCACCGTCATCTGCCACCTCACCCCTAGTGGTCCGTTGTCCATTTATTACAGGATAACATACCCGTTATCCTGCTGACCTAACTCCCGCACCAAACCAACCCCAATTTTGAATAAAACTACCATTTTCCCTTTTCATTCGTTATTCATCCATCGCGCCAGAAACCTCTTATTCCTCCATTGCTTCCGCATCACCTTCACCCATAGTTAGTCGACCCCACTAACGTATTGTTTATTGCAGGTACAATTGCTGAAATGGTGTCAAAGACAAGACAAGCGGAAGAAGAAGAAAATCATTTTCTTCCTCCTCCGATTGACCTGGGTAAAATTCCCTTGGTCGATAAAGATCGATTGATAGCAGATACTATCTACAGTTTTGACTTTTCTGATCTGCAGTCATGGCTCTGGGAGGTGTTCCTGGACCAGAGCGATGAAATTGGACTCTGGGAGTCCAATTTGCCCCTGTATCTCTTTCCCCAGATTCATCATTTCCCCGAGTTTGCCCTCAAATGCCAAGACCATTACATCCCCAACCAGAAAGCCATCGTTTCTTCATCTGGAGACATTCTCATCTTCATCACCCCCGAAGATATTGACCAGATGATGCAAATTATCCGTGCTGAATCTGCGTCCCCCTTCAACTTAGAAATCCTCACTGAGCTATATTAGAAAATGACTTTCCCTCAGAGAGATCAGATATTCGAGCTTTTTCTCCCCACTTCCGCTCCACTCCCTTCCACCAATCCCCCTTACCCTTCTTCCATGTTCTCCACCAAAGGAAATCAAATCATTTCTTCCCTATGTGCCCTGCTTGGTTACTATTCTGATCAATGGGTAGATGAGCCCATCCTAGGTTTTCTGTCAATTTTCTCAAACGATGAACAACCTACCACGCAGTTCGACTACAACACCTTCTTGGCCAATAATATCCATGAACAATTTGTGAATTTCGCCACAGAGGGAATGTTCAGATATTCATCCATTCTTGCTTACATGTTCGTCTACTTTCAAGCCGACAGGTTCAGTTTCTCCATGCAGAAGATGGACGTCGACGGGAGGCCCCAGCCAGTCACAGCATGGACTTCTCTTCTGAAACATAACTCTGTTGAATATGACTTCAAAGCATTCATTGATCAGTTTTACCACCCTGTGGTAAGTATCTTGAGTGGTATGCCTGAGCCAGGAATAAATGATGAAGTCCAGAGAATTCTGCATCTCTCGGACAATGCAAAAATAGGAGACTAGTACTTATATCAGAACCACACCGAAATTAGAGTTTTCGGGTGCGAATTGGCACCTTACAAACTACCTCAATATGTGACGGTAAGGATTTTTGCATTAGAATATATTAGGCAGATAATGAATTCAGATGACATTCATTTTGTTTCCCTGAAGAAAAAACAACAATTGAGAATCAAGGGGCAGATTGGTTCTTTCATCTGCAATAGCCGAGGCGCAGGGGAAGAAGCAGATAGAATGTTGAAGGAGATGAAATTCCATACAAGTTTCACCTGGCGCTATGATCCATGCGGGATCATTTCAGAGATGAGAGTAAAAAATAAGAATGTCCCATATGCTCATGAGTCCAAGCCAGAGATCGAGAAATTTGCAAATCAAACTGTATGGGTGCCTGATACTTTGATGGATGTGGAAAAGCAAGATGACGTGGAAAAGCAAGTGCCCTCGACTAGTGTGTTACCCACTACCACACCTCAGGTCCCCAAGGAGAAGAGGCCCCTATAGGAGTCGTCTCCTCCTGTAACGGAGGTGTCATCAGAGGAATTCCAAATACACTCCAAAAAGCCAAAGACAGTTTCAATGCCTGGCGCGACAATAGAGCAGGAAGTTTTGACTACCACAGTAAATACCACAAGGTTCAAGCCAGTCACTCTACCTTTTGGCTTGAGTTAGCATAAGGAAATAACAACAGCAATAAAATCCACAGATTCTCCCCTAGATACTCAGCCTAGTAAAACTAGTCCCAAGTTGGGCATCTTCAAAAAGTATGACTTGATCAAGAAGAAGAACCAGACTCTCACTAGTAGCACTTATGCCCAGTTTCAGAAGCAGTCGGCCACAGCTCAGCATAGGTTTCTTTCAGCATTTGATACAGAAAAGGGTAGGATGCATATGGCTTACCTCCAAGCACAAGTGCCGGATCCCAAGGTTATTTTAGATTACAAGAGGACCACTTTCGAGTTCCAAGTGATAGATGTGCATCCAGCAGATCAGATGGATCTGCATAAACAAACAGGGGGGATGGTTTTTCACACATTGGCCCACGCTTCAGCTTCTGCATCAAAATTCTGGGTATCTTTGAACAATGCTCAGACCCAACTTAAGTTGGAAAAAATATCATCTTTCGCAAAGGACAACAGAATCAAGACGTTGGAGGAGATGGTCCTCAAGATCGGGTATGACCCTGCGAACGTCAAGGCTGCCGAAGAGATGATTAAAAAGAAAAATGCTGACATCACATCCTTAAGAAAACAGGTAAATATCCCGCCAACATAGAACTCACAGGCCAAGGAGATAGCAGAAAAGGAAGGTGAAAAGGATGAGATGTTAAAGTTACTCATGGAGCAGAATGCTCAACTGAAAGAGATGGAGACAGAGATGGAGAGACTGCTAAAGGAGAAAGAGTAGGAAAATCCAATGGAAGGCATTCCATTGAGTCCTATCCCAATTTCAGGTTTGAGCACAACAGTGATAGCCATTCCATCTGCAACAACAGTGCCACTACCAGAAGGAACAACAGACCTTGCCAAGTCCATGGAGAGGATGAACCTGCAAGAGTCAGAAATCAACAGGCTTAATAAAGAAGAGGAGAACCTCCAAGAGCTCAAGACTTCTTTCCAGACAAGCCTATCCAAAGAAAAGCAGGTGAATGAGCAAATCAGGAAGGAGCTACAACAGCTCCAAAAGCAGACAATGGTAGGGAAGACTTTGGCTGAGGTCAAAGAAATTGTGTGGACAGATATTTCCAAGTCCATAAATGAAATCTGGCCAATGGTTCAAATCATGTTTGAACAAAATGAGCTACTCGAGAGAAGCAAACAGGCCGTTGAGAAAATCATAATGGAGCTGGGAGACATGCCAGCACAAGCAAATGAAATCATCAGGTTCATGAATTCCAAGACCAGAGAGGAACTTGAAGAACTAAAAATCGAGGATAGGAAAGAAACTATACTTGAGGTAAAAAGGGTTCTAACCAAAAGAGGTCTCATGCTTCAGCTTGAGGAGAAGATTCAATTCATGGATCAAGGAGTACAAAATTTTTTCAATAATATAGATGCTCTCCAGAAGAAGGGCCTACCTAGTCTGAAGGTCATTAATGACAAATTAATGACACTCCCTGATTACAAGAAAAGGTTGACTGAAGTGTCTAAAGACAGTTCTAAGTTTGCAAGGATACAGGGAAGCATCATAGGAAAAGCATTCATGGATGCCCTACAGTTGGATATTAGTATCCAACATGAGATTAAACACATATTCATCATTAAGCCTACATTTGCTAAATATACAGACATGGATGAAGTGTATCGGAGATTGCTTAAAGTCACAGTGCCAGGTCATCTCAAATGGGAAGAAATGTGTGATCTACTAGATTAGCAAATGAGCTGTCACAATCCAGTCACCTGTCCAGTCAGAAGAGGTTGCGAAGGCACCTCGCCAACGACCTACCCCAGAAGTTCTGCGAACAGTTGTATTGAGTCATCAAGCAGTTTTGATTAGTTAATTTAGTTAGACTAAAAATAGATTGAGCATGTCCTGATCAGTTACGACAGGAACATTTGTATTTTGAATTATAAATACTTCATTTTGCGAAGTATTGAGGGTTGTTGATTCACACACCCTATTGCTATCAAACTATACTATTTTTGAGAAAGATCGACCATTAATAAAGAAGAGGCATTTACAAGATTATTGCGTATGTTCACTGGTGATGTTAATTTTCTAAGTTGAATGTATTCCTTTCTCTGTAATCATTTTGTTTTCTAGAACTAATCTTCATGAATAGCGTAATGTTGCAGGATTTATCTTTGATACCCTGTTTCCGATTCTTAAGATTTTAGTGTTTTTCTTCCAATATCTTCAATTAAGAAATTTTTAACTGCTTGTTAGTTGAATTTATTTTCTTTATCTTTTCTTATGTCCATCATTTAAATTTATAAAGATCCAGTGAGTGTATTATCTCGCCCTGTGAAGGATTTCTTTGGCATTTCTGGTTGCATCATTTATTTGCTTAAATACAGACCCCATAGCCCAATGGATGTGTAGACTGTCTCAACCAACTTCAAAAACTCTTTTACAACAAAACCAACAGTTTCTTTAGCTAGACTAATATCTGAAATTAAAACAAAGCTAAATCATATAGAGAGATCCCTCTCTGAAGCTGGAAGGGCTAGATCCCAGCTTCAAAAGCGGTTGGATAAGGTTACCTTTGTAGATTTCTTCTTTTTCAACCTCTAGGAAATTTACCAAGTGCTAAAAGTCTTATTGCATTTGGTGTTCCATACTCTTGAAACACTATTAATTGTTTATGTCATGATATCACTTGGCCTCAATGGGTTCTACATGTAACATCATCTAGTCAAGTGATCATTTACTTCATTATCCACTTCATTGTATCTTTGTACATAAAAATAATATTGTTGGAAAACACAAGTCACACATGGCTAATGTCATAAAAAGCATTATGTATGAACTTAAGTGTTAGAACACAACAATTAAGCCAAGAAAAACTGTAATTGGCCTCTTCAATGGGAAAATAAGAGCTCCTCTAAGGCTCTCTAGAGTCCATTAAATTTGCAAATCAATGCATTTTCCTTGTGATCCTCCAAGGATTCTAGAACATCCTTTGAATATATGTTTTAAACTTGGACCTCCTTTGATTCATCTCCCTTAAAATTACCTTTGCAAGATAGTTTACCATCTAACATTGTACTGGTGTTTTATGCAGACCTATTTAAACTAATGATTTTAGGAACTGGTAGCTTTAGACAACTAACAAAGTGTTAGGATTACAGAGAGGTTGAACAAGTTGATTAAAATATGTTTCTATGGCCAATATAAATAGAATATTGGATTGAAGCTTTGTCAAGTATATTTCTTGAAAATTGTCAAGGAACTTCCTTTGTTCCATATAACATGCTCTAAGTAATGAAACCAACTTTCTTGATCTACCCTTAGTTTCTGAGTTTTGGCCCCTTGTAAATTTTGTCCACTCCCATGTTGTAGTCTTTTTCTATAAATAGAAACATTTTTTATCGAATAATGAATCAATAATTACATGGATGTGAGAAGTCTAATTCTTTTGGGAGAACTAGAGTGTTCTTTAGACCAACCAAAATGTTGTTAAAGTATTCCAAACTATGATGCAAAGAGAGATATTGCATTCTACATTTTTCATCAAATCTTAGTTCAAACATAGAGTACAAAAATAGCCTACTCAAAGCTAATGGGACTTATGGTTAAGAACTTTTGTTTCCTCCTTGGAGGTCACAGGTTTGAATCTTGAACTGGATAGGGTATGTGCACCTATGTAGACTAAGTAGTCAAATCGTTGTGTGGATGGGGTCCTTTGTCCCACAAACAAAGGGGTCTTATACGACAATTTGGCATCTAGCTAGGTGGTCACCTTAAATTAGATTATTATTATTATTATAAATATTTCCTATCTAGAAAAGAATGATCTAAGATTAGAGCTCGATAAGGAAAAAAACCTAGCACTCACGTTTCCTATTTGCACATAATTTTCACTATCATTAATCCTAGCATTGAATATTTTATTCCCATTATTCTTATGGGACCAAGTCATCATCTTCTTCATTTGTTGAAAGTTCTGGCATGGAGTTGATAGAATGAATCTCTTGCACAGACCAAGAGAGCTCATGTTCCAAGTTCAGAAGTCTTGTTCCTTTGAGAGAGTTGTAGCCTCCTTTAGACTGACCAGACTTCTGTGGAAGGATTTCAAAATATGATGCAGAAAGAGTTATTGGATTTTGTATTTTCTATTAGATCTTATTTTATTTAGAGTGTCAAAATGGCATGCACAGAACTAGATATTTGTTATCTAGACAAGGCTAAACTAAGAGCAAAGATCAATTCAGAAAACACAACCCACAGCTTCGTATTTGCATAAAAGTTTTGTTGTCCCTACTTTTAGCATTGATGATTTTCTCCGGGAGTGTGTTGTCTTCTTCACTTGCTCAATGTTCTAGGAAGGAGTTGCTTGGGAAGATCTTTTACACAATCCAAGGAGGCCTAGCTACCAGGGAAAGCGGAGCCTAGATAGATTAAAAGGTGCAGATAATTTGAGCCTCTTGGGAGACAGACAGGACGAACACCTCTTTGAAATATAGTTTTCCATAGTGCACATAAATGATTCCATAAATTCATGGAGCACATGCCAACACCAAATATTTTCAGCATCATTCCTCCAAGAACATAAATTAATGCACTAGACCCAACTAGGTTTTGATTCCCCTTAGCCACTTTATCAAAGACAAGGGAACATTTATTTTGGATTTGAAATCTGTAAATGTCTTGCAGTTAGGTAAGAAAAGGCTAACACTAGGGACCCTTTGAACATATGCAGAACAAGACAACCAGTTTACTCAAAATTCAAAGTAAACCCTTTCAATAACTTGTTGGCAATGGATATGGTATTCAACTCCTCCATACTTTCCTTCCCTTTTTGTGCTCTACTAGGGAATACCAAGACAAGAGATCAAATATTCCTCAAGCTTTTGGTAAATTCTTTATACCAAACTCCTATTCAGAAGCATGCACTCGAACTTGTATTTTTCCATGCTTTGATCTTTATTATATTGAAAAAGAAAAGACTGACACTGATTGTTCCTCCATACTATCAATATACAACTCATGCCAACATAGGAATCATTTAAACATTCCCATAGGCATACTCAGCCAGGGATATACTCAATCCACACGGGTTATGCACATTGTTTGGAGGCACATTGTTTATGTTTATCAAGGGCGCCTCTTTCAGAAAGTAAGTTGGAAATTTCTAGCTAGAAAATTGAATTGAAGTTAGTTACTACATGTTATGGACCATCATTCATTGAAATTTTTCACTAGAAAAGGATTATTTGGACATGATCCCAAGCATTCATTTGAATATTATCCACTTGGGAGGTTGAATAACTTACATATCCATGAATTTTAAGGAGGTAACCTCGTTGGTAGTTGTATTTAAAATGAGGTTGGGGAGGACACGGGGAAGGTTAGTGATGGTCACATGGGCACCCAAAAACGTTGAATCGATTCCCACCATTCCCATTCTCATTCTTGCACTGAATTTTAAGACCCTCAAATCTTATTTGTTACCTCTTTTGTGTAACAACTGATGGGATATGTGGCCCACTTCTAGATTCAACTCAAACAAATTTTCTGATTGTAGCTCAAACCCATTTGTTGATTGTTTTTTAGTTCATATGGTTTTGGGTGTGAGTGATTCCAAAACATTTCATCCAAAAACTAGTAGAGAGAAGAGGCTACAAGCCATACCTGAAAAGAGTGACCTCTCGAGGGAAGCTGCCTCACCAACAATTTATGGTTTCTATGAATTATATACTCATACTCTTAAGTACTATTAAAATTTGTATATTTGAGGGAACAAATAATTTCATTTTAGGCACAATCAGATCATCCAAAAGAAGCCTACCAAACTGGAGGAGTCAAACTTTCCATCAGGTCTGAGGTTGCATGGTTGAACCCAAGATAAGATAAGGACTGTGTTGGGCACTTTAATTGTCTAAATAAATAGATAATTAAGGTGTTCAATATAAATTTTCAAACCCAGGGAAGCTTTGTTATTGCAAGATAATTATGCACAATCTATGCTAGATTGATGAAAGACAACACTAATCAATTTGCAGTATTGAAAGAAATAGAGTTTTTGGAAAACTAACACAAGTTGTTGACACAACTAGAGTTCTAATCTACTGTTGCATGATTGGAATCACACTTGCATAATTGAAATCTATATTGATGAGTGTATAAGAATTATGGATTATCTATTTTATTCTAATTTTCTATTTTATTCTTGCAGCAGGGAATTTTGTGCTGATTTCCAAAAAGAAATCTACTTTAATTGTAGGAAGAAAATTCACACTACTAATTACTTTTGCTTGAAAGAAGAGTTTTACCTAGTGCAGAAATAAAATTCTCCAGCAACATACAAAACTTGACTTCTAATTCTCATGAGACACATTGATGCACATTTGACAGGAAGGGACTGAACTGTAACATCAATTGTATTCTAAGAATGATAAACAGATTAATCACACAAATCAAAGTAGCTAATCTAAAAATCAAAACAGAGGGGAGTCTATGAGGAAGGTGGGCCCTTTCCTTCTCACTGAATCCACTCAAAAAGATTACAGTAGGTTGGAGAAACTCAAGTTGCTTTATTTATTAAAATCGCGAAAATTTTTCAATTACAAGTTGCTTCACTTTACTTCACAATTCCACAACTAATCTTTGGTCTCAATGATTACAAAAGATTTGTTATTTAAAGACAGAGTTATTCAATTCAAAACGGACTCAAAATAGCCTTGAGAATCCCATATTCTCAAGTTGTTCGTAAGATACAAGAGATCTGTCATATTCACCAAATCTGGAGAAAGAATCAATGTGAGCCAAAACATGTAAAAACAGAGGATCAATCTTCAGTATTCGACTTTCAAGATCGGTGGCCATCTGTTGCAGCGACTGTAACAAATTTTTGGATTAGTGTGCATCTGTTGCAATCGATGTAACAACTTCTAGGATCGGTGGGCGTCTGTTGCAGCAAGTGTGACAACTTCCAAGAAAGGTGCGCAGTTGCTTTAGTCGTGTAACAACATGCAAGACTAGTGCACAACTGTAACAATTAGTGTAATAGCAATGATCTTTCTTTAAGTCTTGGTTGTTCTACACATTTTGATCATTAGTTGCACATTTATGGGTAAAATATGAGAAATACTACCAATCAAACGTGTTAAGTAAATAATAATATCAAAGAAATATTAATGACTCATACCTTGGGAAAAAGGGTCTTAGCAAGCATTAAAGTAGGAATTTAGCATAGAAATGATAAGGTTGAAAGGGTAAAAGATATAGTGAAAAGGGACATTTTTGGGTCCCAACATTCCCCCCAACTGAAGACATTGCATGTCCTCATGCAAAACACTTTCAAGCCTTACACTAAAATCTGAGTTAGGGAGATGACTCCTCCCATGAAAATTGCTAAGACAAATTGCTAAGTACCGGTAGGGAAAAATGCATGTAGCCCCAATATTTGTTATCTCAAAATTTGTCCTTCTTGCCTTTCCCTCTAGAACATAATGATTTTAAGTGTGTAACATAGGTTCTTGTGTTTGAGTTGTTGGTGAACCAGAAGCTACTCTATTACATTGAGATCTCCTCTGCCTTACTGGTTCTTGCGGAGCTGTAAGGTCAGATTCTGTCTTAACTTAGAGGTTGACTGGTTCTTCAAGCTGACCAGTGACTGGTACTTTCACTACTTTATACCCAGCCTGAAAATAAATATTACCACATTCAGAGAACATGAGCTCTCTATTTTGGTCCATACCAAATTTTGTGAGTGATAATATGTCCAAGTGTATCCCCTCTAGATTATGTTGATGAGCAACTTGTAATTCTTCCTTTAAGGAAGATAGTTTTTCTTTGAGGCTATCATTCTCCTTTGATAGCTCAGTAATCCTGGAATTTTCTATATCCTCGATTTTCTTCTCAATTTGAGCAAAAAGATGAGCAAGTGGCACATCCTCACTATTTTGTGTAACTAGTTCTTGTGTGGAATATACACTCATGACTTTCTCCTGAGGAAAAGTTTATTCTGGCCTAACTAGTTCTTGTGGAATAGTCTCTACCTGGGTAGTTGGTTCTTGTGTAGTAGCTAAGTTTAGGATGGTTGTAGCTTGTGGAAAAGTATCTTCTTGGGTAGATGTTTCTTATGTAACAACCATGTTATTTGAGGGGACTGGTTCTTGTGTGGCAGTCTCTTTAAAAATGGAGGATAGTGGATGAAGAATAGGTATTGCATGTTCCATATCCTTCCCTCCAACTGTTTCTTCAGTAGAACTTGCTGATCGAGTTCTCCTCCTAGGTAAAGTAGAGACAAAAACAAGGTCTTTCTTTTTTATTTCTTTAGGAGAATGAGGGTGTTCTTCAAAAATCTAACAAGGAGAAGGAGGGTGTTCTTCAGTAATCTCACAAGGAGAAAATTCTGGAATGTTGGGGTCTGATATAATCTGCACTTCATCACTCATTGAGTGATGCACAGAATCATCAAGCGAAGCCAATGATTCTATTGTAAATCATGTACGTTCCTCCTGAAATGATAAAATGGTTGCCTGGAATTCCTTGCACAAGGTGAAACCTAGAATACGTACCTCCATAAATTCTGGTAGGGTTTGAGCAGAATCAGGACACTCTGTGGTAGTATCTGGTGCAACTCTATTGATGCCTTCCTTAGGTTTTTCTTGTAGGTTGGCATTTTATTTTTTGAATTGACTCATTGGAAGAAACAGTAGGTGTTGGAACTTCTATTACAGCAACAATAAGGTCTTATGTTGTTGTTGGTTCCATGGGAGAAGGAGTCGAGGTACTTGCAGTTATAATGGAGGCTAGAATTGTTGTTGTAGTGGATTTATCTGACCTAGTTCTTGTCCTGGGTAATGTAAAGATAGAAGGAAGTGTTTTCCTTTTCTTAGCTTTAGGGGTCATAGGGAGGTCTTGAACATGTGTTGTTGTGGTGGAGGGCTGAGGCTCATGACTTGGTGTTACACCTCAAAATTACTCACTTCGATAGTGTCACAAGTGTCATCATTACAAGTGTTGTAAGTGTTACATCTTGTCCATAAGTGTCACATATTAACCACAAGTGTTTCAAGTGTCACAAACATCATACTTCCATCTTGCCTATGTCGTACCTCTAATGACATCATAAAGGCACTTAAGACTAGTTTTGAAGAAGATAAATTAGTTGACATGGAGTACAAGCCTTTTTCCACTAAAAGAACCACTCAAAAATGGATTTTGGAGAGGAGCACTCCCCTATACACTGTTAGGGAGAACTGAAACTCACTAGCCCTCTTTGGGGGAGTGTTTCCTTTTCTGAGAGAATTTTTGGTTTGTTGAGCGAAAACAGGGAAGAATCCCCTCAATCTATGAGGTTGGTTGGATTAGAATATGAGTTCAAGGAATCATCTTAGGGAATATCTTCAACTAAAGGAGAAGAATCCTCAACTTATCCCAAAGATCTCTCAAGTGGTTGGGTCTCTCCAAGATTATATATGGATGCCTTCTCATGGTGAAAGGGTGGAGATACAGATTTGAGATACCAAACTTATGATCTCATAAGTGGTATTGACAGGGAATGGAGATTGAGAATTTCATCGAACTTATGATCTCATGAGTGAGATGCCATCAAATAAATTAGTGTAGATTACTTGATCAAAGGGGTTGGACAAGGAGAATTGGAAGATGCTTTTGCACCTTCATTCAAAGGATTGTAAGTACTTTTACTTGTTCTCATTAATAATCAATGCTTGGCCTGTTTCTTTCAAACTTATGCCTGTTCCATATGATTTTTTTTGCAGTATATGGATCTATATTTGAGCTAATCTCAGTAGAATAGGAAGTCCATTGTACCTTTGTTTGTTCTATAGGACTCATTAGGGAGCTCAAGATCAAAGCTCATCCAGGACTTTGCAAGGACAAAACACATTCACAAGGTACATATCTTTCTTCTTCTCCTTCATATATTAGCTTGATTAGATCTAAAAGGATGTCAGTGTCCATGTTAAGCACTCTTCTGTCTTGGCCTTAGAAGTCTAGATACCAAGAGGGACTCCGCTTGTCTGCAGGAGGATTCACCTACGACAAAAATTGATGACTCCACTAAGAACGAACTCTGATTTTTGTTTCCTTTCCCAGATCTTGTTTTATCCCTTTGCACGGTCACTTGACCTTCTCCATATTGTCATTTTGATTCTTATATTTGTTTTATTGCGTCTTTATTTCATCATGATCACCTTGATTGACTAAATTTGCTTGGAATTTTTGTTTTTGAGTGATTTTCTGATTTTTTGGAGCATAGCGCTCCCCCTTTGTTATCGGACTAATCGGTAGGTGCAGACACTAACAAATCTCCTTAGATCCACCTGGATCTAGAATAAAATAGGACAATACATGACTCTTTCCCTAAGTTTTGACCATTAAATAAGCTAGTAGGAAGGAACAAGTAACATACCTTTATATCGCTTACTAGGGTCTCTATTGCTCCCGCTTCGCTCCGGTGCTCTCGTGAAGTCAAGACCAAGACAACACAAACTAACCAAAGTGAACATAGAAAAATATATTCAATTGTCAACGTATGTGTATGATCAAGGAATTACATAATAAAGTGAGAATAGCTTTATGGGAAAGGGACATGCCACTGTATCATATTAATGGAAAGTAAAGATTACAACCTGATCACCTTGATGTTGCAAGCTTCCTTTCAATGGCTCTTCTCCAACACACACACTTGCTCAATCCTTGTATGAATAAGATCAAAACCTCTTGATAGACTTGCTAGGGTATTCAAGCTATTGTTCAAGCTAAGTCCTTCACACAATTCTTTCACCAATTCTCCAATGAATCTTGCTTAACCTTTTCCATGAGAATTCCCTCAATATATAGGAGAGAATGAGATAGTTACTTGGAGAATAATGATCCCAAAATATCAGGGAATCTAGTACAAGGATAACCATTTGAATGCCAACCCATTCTTCTAGAAGATTCCCTTCTAGAAACATCGAGAATTCATCTTTTTCCATGCTTTAGGAAGAGTTCGCACCCTGGCTATTCAACACAGTGCGAGAAGTTCACACCCTGGCTTAAGGAAGCCTGCGAGAATGGGTCATTCTCGCACCCAAATATATTAGCAGCCTACGAACCTTCTTCAAAAATGAGTTTTCTGGGAAGAGATGAAAATAACTTTTCTCAGGAAAAAGTTCTTATGAAGAGCCTAAGTATACCATCATTAATACACCATCATGATGACCAAAATCATGGGTAACAGAATGCCCTCCAAAGTATGAGGTTGGAAATAGTGACATCCGAAAGACTTTGTAAGCTATATGTGTGTGTCGGAAACTAGGAGCACACCTAATCAGAAACCTGCGAACAACCAAGCATCTGCAGAATATCATATATATCAATTTTGAGGTAGGAATTCCCATAATTAGATCATAGATGGATGACATTGTAGACATAGGTCATGGCCACCAATCATACACTGTGGATCCACACCATCAAAATATAGCATAGCCACCAGGAATACACTGTGGATCTATGTGAGAAATTTCAAATTAAGACAACATAGCCACGAGACATACACAGTGGATCTATGTGTCGCAAATTATACAGACTCCATCGCAAATTGGACAAAAGATGATATCCAAAGTATTCAATATCATCGCCCAAAAGTACAAATCTAACCATGTGATTACATGTGTTGAAGTCGAACATGGTAGAAACCACTTGATTACCAGTCATTGATGAAACCATTAACAAGTGCGAGGGAAATCACCAT
>JASDQU010213107.1:0-14833 GCA_032191745.1 Picea mariana
CAGTCCTCCCTAGCTCCTCCCAACCACCCTGAACTATAAGTCTTTGCTACTGAAACTTATTACAGTGATATGATGTTCAACAATGGCTTACCAGACTCATCATTGTTCTGCTGCATTTCATTTCTCTGTCTGCCTCATTTCCTTTCTGCACACATCACTTACGCTGTCTGTTCTTCCTCTTTTTATGCTCTGTGCTCCATGTCCATTCACTACACAGTTCCTCTTCTGTTCTATTCACCCGCTGCACTCTCCTTCTTCTTCACACATGAATCACCTTCACCAACAACAACCACAACAAACTCCAACAACAACAACAACACCATCTCTTCTCTGTACCATTTATTTATAGCTTCTATGCACCTTGTGCATGCAATGTTCGCAATGCCTCTGCATGCTGACTCTGCACTGTTATCCTCCACCTCTCGAGTTCTCTATCTGATCATCATCATGACTCTTCAGCTTCTCTGGTGGTTCACCCCGCGTGTCCAGCATCACTGTATGTTATACTACGATTCCTCAGCCTCTCTAGCAGTTTGAGACTCTTCGTCTTCTCTATGACAGTCGAACTCACCTTCTCTGTTTCAGTTACAAGCCTCAATGCTCATCAGCTGTCAATCGCCTCCACGAACATCTTCATCCCTCTCAGAGACTCTTCACCTCCTCTTTCAACCATCTTGAAGTGTCTTCGAGTCCTCTGGCAGAACCCATCAGTGGTTTCTGGAAATTACACTGTATCGTGCTACAGTTGCCCTCCGATCTTGTTCAAAATCATCTGCACCGTTGGATTGAGTCCATGGGATCTTGCATTCATTTCGACATTTTGGCATTCAACAATTCTGTGCTGAGTGTCTTGACACTTTATTTCGCAATCTTTGAAGTTTCGATACAGAACTTTTCTACACTAGCTCCTTCCCCAATATGTCTATGGTCATAACCAAGCACCTATGCAAAAAGTGCTTTTCGCGAATTCGCGTTTCGTGAATCTGGAGATGAGGCATCTCGAATTTCTAAGTTGCGATCCCCGATACCCCGAAATGGTGTGGGATCAATGGTCCTGATCAGAGCTTCATTCAAAGGCTACGATTGAATCGCAATTTCGCATATCACAAAATCGACATTCTTGTTGCATTGTTTGCTTGCCTCTCCATGTTGCGATCCCCGACACTCCAATATGGAGTTAGATCAACGGTCCAGATTTGATCTCTATTCAATGGCTGCGATTAAATCATGATTTCGCATATTGCAATTTCAGGATTCCTGTGGTGATTATTCTTTGACCTCTTCAACTCGCGATCCTCGAAACCCCGACATGGACTAGAATCAACGGTCCAGATTCAACCTTAATTTGACGGCTCAGATTACATCGCGATTTCGCATATCGCAATATCGAGAATCTTGATGTCAATAATTTTTGACATGTCCAACTCTCGATCCCCAAAATTCCGAAAAGGACTGGAATCAATGGTCTAGATCAAACCTTTGATCTGATGGCTCATGTTACATCGCGATTTCGAGAAGTTAAGGAACCCTGTTCCTTTGACTCTCCAGTCAGCGAACTTATGATCTTTCCCCACGTGTCCTTCCTGATGATGGACGATCCTCCTTCTTTCAGGATTTTGTGATCCCCTTTTTTCCTTGCACTTTAAACACCGTGCATGTTCTCCTCGATCCCACTGTGGTTGGACTCTGCACTTGGATCTAACGCCCGAGATCTATCCTCCATATCTACGTGCTCCTCTTGTCTTTATTCAGATCTGAAGGCCATCGCAAATTCAGAATGAGATCCAGCGATCACTGGCACTTCTCCTCCGGAGCGTACTTTGTCCTTGTTTTGCCTTCGCTGTATACTCTGATCTTGCCATCAATGAAAAGCTTACTTTGCCTGATAACCTGCCAACAATCCTCTGCACTATCTCTTCTGAACTTATCGGGCTTTCTCTGCAGCATATTCCCAAACTACTTCTGATGCCCATCTGTTACACTCTTCCTATACTCATGCCATCTTCACTGTTGTACTTGCCATCAATGAAGGGCATGCGCTACCTGTTAAACATTTGCCAACATAGGGCACATGTAATCCAGTCCGTTGAACAAAAGGTGTGTGAAATCAATGGTCTGCACATATTAAAAACAAACAAAGTTTAATTAAAGTGAGCCTATGCATGGTGACATCACAAGGAATACCACCATTGCAACGTTCCATGAAATTAGATTACCGTGCGACTTGACAAACCACTCTCAAAACCACTCATCACATCATGCGCCGTGTATAAATTAAAATCGTCGGTGTCAGGTAAATAATTACATTTTAAATTTATTTTATTTATGTAAATAATCTCGTTTTGTTTGCTTAATCACCTTTTTATTTTAAGACAAAATATCGAAAAAGGGTATTTTGTGTTTATTTTCCCATTGGTGTTTGAATATCACTGTTACGAGCATGAGAATCTTCGTCAGGTAGCAGTCTTTAATGAAAATCTCACCAAAACAACAAAGGGTTTATGTCAGTCAACTTCTTGGGTAAGAGCTAAAAGTGTTTTTTGTCCTTATTCATGTTAGTAAAGATGTTGAAATCATTAGTCTCAAATGAGTAAAAAACCCTATTAAGCATAGAGACCTTTCTAGAGGACAAAGATTCCCATATTTTTTATCCTAAAGTTTCTTCAAAATCTATATGAGCTACATAATTGGGCCTAATCTAGGTATACAAAATTGACTGACTCTTTTAATGTTTGAGGTTCGAACCTGGATCAATTTCTTGTTCCACAAGTTTATAATTTCCTGGAATTTGTACATTGGTGTGCTTAGAGATACATTGCATCCAAGATAAGCCTAGTAAACAAGAATGGATGTTTATTATTTGATATCAGGGATAAGTCTATTTCTTGGATGCTTAGGGTTTTAGAATTCAATGATGGTCAAGTTATTAATGAAGAAACCATAGCAATTAGTTTTAAACAGCTAAGCATCCAAGAATGCCAATATTTTGTTCAAACTTTGATGAAAAATAACACTGGTATCTTTCATGATCTAAATACCTATAAGACCAGTATGTTTACACCGAATGTACATGAAGTCATTTGTATGATATGCTCAATCTTGGGTTGAATCTGATCAAACTATTGAGAGTATTATTTTAGGTTTTCTGAGAGAAATTTTCCCTCCTACCACATGAATGATGGCCATATTTTACATTGCATAGTGTATTTCAGAGTCTATTCATGAAAAACTTAAGGATTTTCCTTTAAAAATATCTTTTCGTTTCCAGTCGTATTTGGTTTACTTGTTCCTTTTTCAGAGTAAGAATGACTTTCATAGTTTATACATAGAGATTGGAAATGTAGTTGGAGAGCTTGCCTCAGTCATTCATTGGACCCCCTTAGTTAGACGTAAACCTCAAAATGTGGGTTTTTTTTAATGTAAATTCATTCATGTCTATAGTTTATACTCTTTTTCATGAGCAGAGTCCCCCCATAATTTTCCGAGAGATTAAAAAGATGTTGCATGAATCTTCATAGTCTCAATTAGGAGATCGGTTCCTTTTCAAAGAACATACAAAGATAAGAATGTATGGTGCAAAGGTTAAACCTTTTAAACTTCCAAGTTTCTTAACCATGATAATTTTTTCTTTAGAATTCATAAGACAAAGTCTTAATGTTGATGAGGTTCATTTTATTCCCATAAGAAAAAAGACTAACTTTAATCCCAAAAGGGATATTGGACCTTTTATTGTGCATAGCAGGTCAACATTGCAAGTGTTGTAAACCATGTTACAAGAATTAGGATTTGAACAAGGAACGACTTGGAAATATGACCCTTTAGGGGTTATTAATAACAGAAGACGAGAGATTGATATTTGAGCATATAAGCATCTAAGAAAAACTGATCTTGAACAGGTTATAAATATGGATGCTTGGGAGGAAATACATAATTCTCTTCAGGAACATATACAAAAAGAGACTTAATCAACTCAAGAAGTAAATATTGACACACCTCTACAACAAGAGAAGGCACTGAAATGGAGTCATAATTGGGAACTTMAATATGATCTAGAAACGGAAAAAGGAAAATCAAGCAAGAAATCTAGAATTGAAGTGATCATAGATGATGGTATAGAGGAAGAATATCAACCTGAGACATGAACATTGGAAAATATTCAAAAAGGATTTGCTTACTCAATAGAAATTCTTCCATCAATATTCATGAAGCCACCGAGAGAAGGGTCTACAAATATCAAGCACCAAAATGTATTTTCCAAGTATGATGATATGAAAAATAAGAATGAACAAATTAAAAATCTTTAAAGCCAAAATCTAAATCAGGATTCTCCAAATACAAGATTGTTATCTAGAATCGTCTTTGGAAAAGGAAGGTTGAATTTGGAAATATTAGAATAATTTTGTCCAAGAATTCAAGGACATGAAAATTATAAGGCAACTAACTTTTCTCTAAATCTCGATGACATCCCCTTAACAAAAAAAATGGGCCTACATAATCACATAGGGGAGATGGTTAATAGAGATATTTTGAAGACTACTCTTAGCTTACAAAGATTGCAAAAAATGAATAATCAACTTAAACAATAGTTGAAGCAGGAGAAAACAAGTTCAAGAGTGAAGCAGATGAGAATAGATGATTAAGAGAAAAAGTTGGTTAAAGTAAGAGATGATGATACAAACGAAGAACTTATTCAAAATATGGTAAGTGACAAAGATAAGGAAATTGATATTTTGAAAAAGCGATTAAATTCGTCTAATGTGGATCGTGTACAAAACCCAGAGATTTTGGTCATTCAGAAGGAAAATGAAAAATTGATTGAAGTCATAGAAAATTTAAATGAATTTTTTTTTTTGTCTACAACAGAAAATACAAGTAATACCCTCATCATCTTTAGATGGAAAATTTATAGGTAGTTGTTATAACCCTAATTTGCACTAGACATACTTACCTGGCATCAGACCATCTCAGATTCCTTCTTTGCCAAAACTCTATTGAACAACTCTTCTTAAAAACCCCTTTTATAAATGCCCACACGCCTTGCTCCATTACTGCACGCGTGTACACGCTAGCTTCCCCAATACAACCCATGTGTACCTACAAAAGCACAAAAAAAGGAAATTTGTTGATGGAACACACAACTTTGGGCAAGTTAACTAAACCTTTCGGCCATGCATGGCTGGTCTTTTGACCAAATACCTAGCTCCTTCTAGCCTATAAAATAAGGGATAAGGGTCCCATTTGAAATGAGGAAAATCATAGTAAAGAGACTATACCCAATTGAGAATTCCCCTTGTCACAACCTTTATCCATCCTTGTGCAAAGAGAAGTATAGAGCAAAGCAGTTGGAGGATAGTTGAAGAGGAGCCCAGTACCATTTTCGAGGAGCAGTGTCGACCACATATTGTAAGTTTACTCTTGTGAAGACTAATACAAAAAGGAATACTTTTTCTGTCCCACCATATCATGTGTTTGATTTGAATGTTTCTTTTATGATATTGTCACAACTAACCCAACAATTAGTATATGAAATGCACGTTCACATCTTTTTGTTTGTTCATGTGTGAATGCAGGTCAACTTTGGGAGGAGGCTTGCAATCAAAGAGCGAGTAAAAGAAAAGGGATTGACATCAAATGAAGGACTTGAGGTAGAGTTACTGAATCTCATTTACACCTTTGTATTTCATGAATGTGGGGTTTTGCGTCGGAAGAATAGGAAAGAGTAGAATCCTTTGAAATGATCATTTTCCGCATGCATGATTAGAGCCCTTAAATGCTAAGTCCGTAGGAGGGATTCCCACCCACAATAGAATTGGTGACCATATTGGGGATCTCTAGGGTTTTCTGGGAGTCCTTTTTGGGTATTTTTTAAAAATGGGTTTCATTACTTGTTTTTAGAGTTTCTGCAAAAGTCTGAGCTAGCAGGGATTCTGGTCTTCCATACCAGTTATTCCTTCTTACTTTGCTTGGCTGCATTTTCTTTTACGGGAAGTCACAGAGGTACACACGGCCTGTATAAGGCCTGCACCCGTGTACCCACATCCTACTTTCACATAGCCCGCGTGCACATGCTATCTGATGAAGTGTCAGTCGCATGTATGATTTCAGAAAATTTCTTTTAGAGAGGCAGTCATCCTCTCCCCTGTCAGAAGAGATCCTTCTCATGAGTTTTCTGGAACTCATTCTGGGCTTTGTGTTTGCAGTTTTATAGCTGAGGTTCCACTCAGATTGGTTTTGTTCTATGAATTTTTCCTTGAATTGTTTTCTTTTTTCTAACAAATTAAGTTTCTCAGTCTTTAAGAGATTCTAGTTCTCAATACCAGTAGTCTCTATCAGTGCTTGATTGCTTTTCTTTTCATTTTTGAAGAGTTTTAGAAGTACACGCAGCCTGCCTAAGGTCTACACACGTGTACACACGCCCTGACTTTACATAGATCACATGCACACGTTGGCTGTTGAACTGTCAGCAACATGACTGTGGAGAAATTTTTTTGTTTAAGGAGAGGTAGTCATCCTTTTCTTTGAAAAAAGTTTATACCTCTCAATTTTTTTGGTATCTGTCATAGCGGTCAATAACTTAGGTTTGATCACAACAATAGCTTTCTTTTTCATTAAGAAGTTTTCCTCAAAATTTTCCTTTTATAGGGTTTTTAGACAAGTGTGAGAGTCCATTTTAATATTCTTGTGTGTTATTTTTAAAGTGAGTCTTTGCGATCTACACTTAGGCTAGAAGTTTTCTTGGTCTTTACTTGTCAATATTTTTCCTTTTTGCTTTGTGAGCATTCAAATAAAAAAAAAAAACTTTATTTCTTTGTTTGGTTAAGTAGTTATTGGTTTGCATTAATAACCAGAAAAAGTTTTTCTTTCATAAGTTCTTGGCTGTTTCTTAGGACAATAAGTAGCTCATAGTCAAGAAAAATCTTGTTTTGAGTTTGATGTTCAAAGATCTTAGAAAAAAAATTTAGTTTGAAAAGTTGATTAAGAATTGTGTCAAGAAGAAGTTATTTTGTTTCTAGATTTCTGTTTATTTTTCTTTCATCTCTAAAACATCATTAGTTACACTTTCATAAACTTTGACTTAATACAAGCCATAAAAAATTAATGATTAATTAAAATCAACTAGACTTTATGTTTGTAGGGTCCATCAATTAGTCTAGGCTAGAGCCTTGATTTAGGTTGGAGAGAAAACTCTTCAAGGCTGCAAAACATACATAAGAGTCTGTGCTAGGGAGTGTTAAAAGTCCAATATTGTGAAAGTTATTCGGGACCCCCCTCTAACATAGGGGCTAAACATGAGGTCGCGTGCGGAAAGGTAGCGGAGATAACCCCTCCAAAGCTGGACCAATCGTAGTGGAGAACACATATAGAGGACTTGTCTTGGGATTCCGTCGATTGCATTTGCCACGGAGCTTCATGGGTCTCGAATCTGTTCGAGGTCCTCAGTTTTCTTCCGGACCACTTTATTTCGATACCCTTGATAGGTTTTGGGCTCGATACCCTGCTCATTGTGGTCTACCCAACTTTCGACTATACCCGCCTGGTGACTGTTCGCGCGTTGGCAACCTAGTTGCCTATCTTTTTTAGAGACATACATAGGTGACTACAGGGGTATACCGTGGTACCTAGGATAGACATCGGGCCACTCTTTGTAGAGTATACCCAGGAGTGTGCTTCCATGTTTGAGTTGCACTTGCACCAGTAAGTTGCTCTAGTGTTGGTTGTTGTAACTGTTCTTCCAACTAGTTTAGTGTTTGCTTGTTTTATCTTGTAGGGTCTTTTTTCTAGTACATGTTGTTTTTGAACGAATAGAAATCCCTAGTGTGTCTTTGATCTTCTCACATAGTGGAGGATCACAAGCTCCGTCGGTCATGAAGGCTTCTAGGCTTGCCACCGGTTACAGTGGAGCCACTCCCACCACTGCTAAGGCAAAAGCTCGACCAACAAGGGTCTTTTTAAGCGATCGGGTCATAGGAAAATGTGCCCGACCAACATCTGGAGGAACCAACTATTTTAGAACTTGGAGCAGAAGCTCTTGGTCCACCTGAAACTCCAACGATTGATCTTTCGACGCCCATCACCATACAGATTTATCCTTACGGGTGCCAGACAATGTCACACACCGTAATGGAAACAAATGCTGCCACTTCTTTTGGGAATTCTTCTATTCCCACTACAGTTGTCACCATAGGGGGTGTTCCACCTCCTAACCCACCATCGTCAGTATGAGCCACCATGGTCTCGATTGCCTCTACCTTGAGCAGTGGTCTGGTCTCGTCTTTGGCGTCGGCCACTGCTCCTTTCACATAGAGTGCGACAGGCCCTCCGTTCTCATACGGGATGTCTAGCTCAGGTACAAGCCCTGTACTATCCTACTCCACTTTATAGAATTTAGGTCTGGGGGAAAGGAGCTCTAACGCTCCTTTGCAAGGACCCATGGGGGGCACTTTATCTCCCTTTAACGCTTTCCCTTATGGGATAGGTCATATACCTCCTTCGTCCCCTTCGCTCGACGGTACCCACCAGCAATTCGTCAGGCCAAACACACACCATAGTTCACTTGGAGTAGGGATTCAAGGACCACCTTCTCTTAATATGCCAGTAGGGTCAACACCATTTTATTTGTTCGGTGCATTTGGTAACAACGCTTTCTCTTCATGTGCTTTCTCGACTGGGGGAAACCCTAGTTATGGCCAACCTAATCCTATGTAGGGTACTATTCCTGCACAGGGGGAAACCCAAGAACTTCTTCTGCATTAGGAACTTGGAATTCTTGGCAAGGATCAGTTCCCTCATCAGGAATGTCAATCTGGGGAAATTCTTTTCCAACCAATGGAACCCCGGACAAGGTGCAATACCTATGCCCATGGGATCAGCATGGGGCAACCCTTCCCAAAGTCCTTTGAATGTAATGCACACCCAACCATCTACGTCTTATTTCGGGAATTAGCTGATAATGTCTCCTCAAACACAAAATCCATACGTTGTTCATGGCCATGGATTTTACCATAACCCCGGCCAACAAACCAAATTTTCTTGGCAACTTGGTGCCAGTCAAACTCCATGCCCCTTTTCCCATGGTTATCATCAACAACAACCAAAACTACCTTTCTTGGCAACATTACATTTGCCAGACTTGACAAGGTTATTGAATGACCCCATCTGTCACGATCCACGTTGGCCCCCTATGCCGACGAAATTGCCTTCGGACATACCAAAGTTCGAAGCCAAGCCTAACGAAGATCCAGGGGATCATGTGACCACCTTCCATCTTTGGTGCTCGTCTAATTCGTTGAAAGATGACTCTGTACAATTGTGATTGTTTCAATGCACTCTCATTGGGAGTGTTGTGAAATGGTACATCGAGCTCAACCGCTCGAGATATTATTCCTTCGGAGAATTGGCAATGGCGTTCCTAAACCATTTCCAATTACCTGTGAGATACGACGTCGACACAAAATTGCTAGCCAATTTTGAACAGACAAAAGCAGACCATATCTCTAATCACATCCAAGAATGGAGATGCCTGAAGAGTTTGATTAAAATACCAGTCCCACCATCATTCATGCTTGATTGGTTCCTTAATTATTTGGTCCCCCAACTATCCAAAGATTTCACAATGTTGGGAGTGTTTTCCGAAGAAGATGCCATCATGAGAGCTCAACAACTTGAGCTAATTTATTCTCAGTCTAGTTTACTGTACGATATTTTGTCAGATGCACCACGATCCATACTTGATAAAACTAGATAGAGAGATGGACCACATGCTGATGGTATTGTAGGTTCAACAAAAACAAAGCCCGTTGAATAACTGACAAAAAAATTGTAGCAATTGTCTATAGCAATTGTCTATACAACACACAACGACCAACCAAACTACTATTTCGGCTGCTCCCCCTACCCAAACATCGGATGTACATAGTGTGCAATCGACAAATCTGAAGGCCACCCAACAACCTGATCGAAAGAAAAAACAACGTAAGAAGGGTAAGGGCGATAAGAAACCCACTAATAATGCTGGCAGGGGAAACAGCAAGAAATGGAAGGAAAAGTATCCGTGTAACCTGTGCGTAGTAGACCACCCAATACACCAGTGCCCTTGGCTTGCAAAGGCCCAAAATTTTGTGTCACAACAACAGCCTGTTGTATTAACAAATCCATTTCAACATGGGCAAAACCTAACCCAAGCCTCTAAAAGCGCGGAATGGGGCAGTCAAGGACCCTCTCCGTCTTCGAACAATCCTCCATCTGCGAATGTGTATATGATGAAAGGTGGTGCTTTTATATCGACTAGAGCACATGACTACAATAATCCAAGAACCTCTGAGAAAGGTAAAGAAGCTGAAATCCCATCTCTTCCTCTCCAGATCGAGAAGACTTTGGGAAAAACGATGACACATATCCCAAAAGGTGCGTTCAAGAAAGCTTCTCACAACCCAAATGCAAGGGCCACCCAGAACTATTTTGTGGTGGAGGATTTGTCTCAAACCCCTTGTGCGATGTCCACTTTGGAGGTCCTCCAAAGGTGCCCTTCCCAGAGGAAAGATTTGTTAGCTACTTTAGGATCTACCGAGACTTGTAATCTGGGTACAATCATGCTGGATACAACCGACTTAAAACCTCATCTCCCTTACCATGTAGCATTTCATATAGTAGTGGCTTACCCCACGAAATTTTTTACTCGGGACATTTTCTGCATGATAGTTGATGAGGGTGCCTCAACATGTGTCATGTTGTTGGCGTGTTGGAAGGCCATTGGCCAACCCATTTTGTCTCCGTCGCCTACTGTTCTTACCACTTTCGACGGTCATTCGTTCTGACCACATGGCATCATCCCCTCTTTCCCTGTACAGTTAGGAGGGAAGACCATGTGCGTTGAGGTAGAAGTAGTCGATGCATCCCTCAACTACAATCTCTTGTTAGGTAGGAGTTGGAACTATGCCATGCAGGCAATGGTCACTACATTTTTTCGGGTCCTGTTGTTTCCACACGAGGGTCGGATCGTGACCATTGATCAATTGTCCTTCTCCCGGCTTGACCCTTCATTAGGGGAATCCGCGGTCCCGATGATTGATAATCCTCAATCGGGTGTCATCAACGTAGGGGTTGGTTTGTGCCCACCTTTGATGGGTACTTTTGATTACCCGCCTCCTCAAGGCGATGTCAAGTTCATATCAGACCACCATAAGGTTGAGATTTTCCAAGTTTCTTCATTTCACTTGACTTAACTCAACGATCTATGGATTATTCCTTCCCCATCAGCCATGATGGAAGGGATAGGGCACCATGGTATGTCCATTCCCTTGTCCATGGCAGAAGCAACGTACTCTTTAGTCTAGCAAGCTTCAGCCGACACCAATCCAACTCCTTCACAAGAGTTAGATCCGATTCTAGATACCGATTCATTAGACTTATTCTTTCCCTTAGACGAAGCAATCATTGAAGTAATGACTAGTCCAGACAAACCCTGGGACGATCTCCATCATAGATCATACTTCCTCCCAGAGTTAACCAGAATCGAAGCAGGGGAATTCACCTAGACTACGACTGGAGATAGGTCTTGTCCTATCAATCCCTTGGATACACATGAGGTTTATATCGAGGGTAATATGGCAACTATCGCTGAAACTATACCGATTAATATCCCAGAACCCCTAGCGTCATGGAGAATATTTTTGTCGGAGCTGATTGTTCCCCTGAAGAGATTCAAATCTACACAGACTTATTTAAAGAATTTTGTGACGGTTTTTCTTGGTCTTATGAGGAAATTCCAAGCATTGATCCAAAAATAGTCGAACATGAAATCACAACTTATCCTGATGCCAAGCCAGTTCGGTAGAATCTTCGTCCAATTAATCCCAAGAAAGTAGGAGCTATTAAGGTTGAAGTAGAGAAACTGCTCAAAGTAGGTTTTATCTATCTTGTCCATTTGATCCAATGGGTGTCAAATCTTGTGTCAGTCAACAAGAAACAGGGCATGATTCACGTATGTATAGATTTTCATGATTTGAACAAATCCTGTCCAAAAGATAATTTTCCCACACAATTCATTGACCAGATAGTCGATGACTGCATCGGTTGCGAGGATTTTTCTTTCATGGATGGTTTTTCAGGATATAATCAGATATAGATCAAACTCGAAGACCAGCAAAAAACAACTTTAATCGGTCCATGGGGTACATTTGCTTATCATAAGATTCCTTTTGGTCTAAAAAATGATGGAGCTACCTTCCAGCGGGCCATGTCTTTTTCTTTCCATGATCTCAAGCATATAATCGAAGCCTATTTAGATGATTTATCATCACAATCTTGCAAGAGAATGGATCATCCCACACACCTCCAACTTATCTTTGAGCAATGTCGCTACTTCTGGATTCTCTTGAATCTAAACAAATGCATGTTTTCTGTAACATTAGGATGATTTCTCGGTTTTATAGTCTCAACAATAGGGATCATGGTCGATCCTCTCAAGGTAGAGGCAATATTTCAGTTGCCTCCCCCGCGTACAATCCTTCAGCTTCAAATTTTACAAGGAAAAGTGAACTTTTTGAGGCATTTCATAGCCAACTATGCCAAGATGATGCAGTAGCATCGCCAACATCAAATGAGCATGGGGCACTCACCAACGCATTTTGGGCACATGATGAATTGTTTAAAAACTTTTGAATATGTATGCGCTAAATGTAAATGTAATAATTAAAGAGAGGCATACTTCTTGATTTGTAATCAGACCTTGAGCGTCCCACTCTCGTCTGAAGAACTAAGAAGGCATTTATGTTAGTTAATGTTAGTAGGTAGCTTTGAATTCTTAGATTAGACAGTTTTAGGAGTCAGAGGGAAAACGAATATAGACACCCCCATTGTATAGTTGTAACATTATTATTATTATGAGAAGAGAGCATAGGAGAGCATAAGCAGAAAACTGTGTAAAAGAAACCATGTACATAAATTCTGAGATTAATATATGAAGTTTGATTCAGAATCATGGCGTTAAAATACTTTCTGTGTATGCATGATTGAATGTTATGCTCATGCTTGTTTATTCTTTGTTATGCATTCGCTTTGATGCGTGAATGTTTTATTTCATATTTAAATGTCTGAAATCTAAAGAAAGGGAGAATGAGGAATGAGTTTCAATTGTTTCTCTGCTTGAGCAAGAGTTTTCTTGCATCGAGTGCAGTGAAATCATCTACAAGGTGTGCGTTGATGGAGGTCAGAGTTCGTCTCCACAAGCTTAGGAGAGATAACACGGTTCTCATTCTCACAGAAGTGTAAGTTAAGAATAGGAGCCGTGCAAGGAGTGCACAGGCTGAGTGAAGTATAAGTGTTTGAAAACTGAGCGAAGTGGTGGAAAGACTACTATTGCAGAGAGTGCATAGAGTCGGGGAATTCGATACCTAGAAGTATTCAATAATTGCCGCAAGGAGTGCGTGCATGAGTCTTCTTGAAGAATCAAGTCACGGAGAAAGCTTAGGAGGTTTAGTACCTTGAAGCATTCAGAGAGAAGGTGCAACGATATCATTTCACGGGTGGACAAGTTTTGCGAAAGATCATTTTGTTCATTTCGCAGAAATCACCAAGGAAGAAATTGACGGTCAGAGTTCTCCGTGGAGAATTCACAAGGTCCTGGAAGCCGTCAGATCTCATAGAGGAGAAAGAAGGTTATGGTGCATGTTTTTTTTAAGTGTAAATATCGAGAGAATAGAGCCATAGGATCTGGGCCAATAGGGCCATCAGATCACTCACATATTTCGCATCTCGGAGTTTTGGGAGGTGAAGAGTAAAAAATTTTGTAGCGAGACTCGCGAAATCGTGAAAGGAAAAGTCTTGAAATAGCGAAGGAATCTGAGTCATTTGCTAGAAGGACATGTGTCACGAGATCACCTGTATTGGGGACTCGGACACTGGAGGTCTGAAAGAGAAGTTTTTCAACTTCAAGAGTGGCGAAGCTGCGAAGTGAATCAAGACCATCCATCTGGGAGTGGACAGGTGGCATACTCGCTGACACAGAGGTCAGACCTTTCGTTGACCATTTTGGGGTTTTATGGGTCAAAAGTCCGAGAGCAAAGTGTCTGAATTCGTGAACTCATGAAGTCTGAAACTCTGAAAAAGGTGGGAAGTTCCGTGTGGGACCCGCATTGATGACATGTTGAGATTTCGCGTTTCGGCGTATCGGAGGGTAAGAGGTCGAGAATCTTGTCCCGAAAGTCATGAGTAGTGAAACCGCAAAAGAATATAAGTCATCCATCGAAGGAGGACAGGTGTCAGAGATCAGAGGATCTCGCGAATTTGGAGGTTCACAGGTTGAAAGCCCAAGATTCGGGTACTTAAGTCCCGAAGTCGCGAGAAGCGAAGTTGCGAAGTAATCTAAGCTATCCATCGAAGGAGGATAAGTGGCAGAGATCTAGGGATCTCACGAACTCAGAGGTTCGCAGGGTGAGAGTCCAAGGATTGAGCACTCAAAGTCGTGAGAAGCGAAGTTACGAGGAGCGTGGATAGCCGTCGGATCCAGGTCACGGGAGGACCGTTGGATCAGGAACCCCATCGCATTTCACGTCTCGAGGGTTCAGAGGTCGAAGGGAGTTGTTTTCGACTTTAGAAGTTGTGAAGCTGCAAAGTTCTGAGAGATAGCACGAGGGACACACAACAGAACTGCACAATGGGCCCAGGAATTAAATCAGCGGACACACGTCACCTATACAGAGGAGTCAACACCCCCTTGACCTATCACCTCTCGGGGAATCGTGAGAAAAAGGAACGAAGGTTGGACCTTTGAACTCGCGAAGGCGCGAGAGGCAAAATGTGCCAGTGCTTAGCCTAGCTAGTGGTCGCGCAAGGA
>JASDQU010213108.1:0-12756 GCA_032191745.1 Picea mariana
CGATGCCTCTGCATCCTCAAGGTCAAACACCCTGCACACTCAATAAAACTGAGTCAATAGCACCTGTCTACATAAAATAATAACACATCAAGTCATCTGCCAATCACATTATAATCATATAAAAAGGTCTAACATCAAAAAGGGTCCAGATCACTTGCGAGCAAGTGTCCTCAAACAATAAGTGTTCTCAGTGCGCCAGAACGGGATGTTACATACAGTCCGCCTTTGGACTCCCACAGATGGGAGATATATATGTTGGTGACCTCACCCCTATTTCCAGAGATGAAATCCCTCCTTCCGATTATTTTTTCAGCAAGAAGAGGAAGGCTATTGTAAGGCAATAAATGAATACGAGAGAGGGGGGTATGGTGAAGAAGCATAGGGTTTGGATAGATGGACAAAAACTGGAGGAGGAGGATTTCACTGGAGAGGTAGCAGGCTCCATGGGAGCCATGGCAACAAAAAACATTTTTACCGTGGAGATCATGAGAACAAGGATAAAGAAGAGTAACCGCATGATAGCTCGATTGCAGGATCAGTTGAAGAATGCTGAGAAAAACAATAACTAAGAGGTAGATAAAAGTCTGGAATAGGCCAAAGATGCTGAAAGGAAAGAAATCTAGTCACTCAAAGCTAGCTTGGATGAAATGAACCAGAGGATACGAGTAAGTCAGGTACAGGTCACTCAACAGAGTGAGCTTGTTAAACAATTACAAGCTAAATTGAGTTTGATAGAAGGCCGAGTCATAGACTTGAAGGGTTTTCAAGCCCTCTCGTTAGAATCCCATATAAAGATAGAAGCTGAACAAAAACAATTGATCTCCAAAATAGAGATCATCCAACGTTATTTTCAAGAGGCAAGCAAATCTCTTGATAACATTATTTTACTAGAAAAAGAGGATAAAGCAGGGAGGAATACTTTTCAGAAGGCAGTCGCATGTTCAGGGAACAGGGAGATGCCGAAATATTTAAAACTTTCTGTCATAGAACAGATAAGAGGAGACATTATGCTCAAAGCATGGGAAACAAACATAGTTGAAAACAAGAAGATAGTCAAAGAAATCAAAGATGAATGTGAGGGAATCTTTGATTCTTTGGATAAGAAATTATTAGGATTGGAAAGAAATGACTGCTCTCGACTACTAGGTCAGATAAAAATTGTGAAACAATAGTTGTACTACAAAGAGAGTTTACAGGAGGTTCAAGCAAAAATTTCACAGTTGAGCGAAATCAATACCAATCAGATAGACAGATGGCTAATACATCCTAATTTAAAGCTGCAAGTGATCAGATCCGCCAATAAAGGTTTTGAAGACCAGTTTCCAAAAATACAAACAAAATTTTATCTATTTGAAACTAAAGATTTCCCGACACCACCCAGAATTTTTGTTCATTTTTTAGAGAAGTGTGTTGAATGTATAGCTTCAAAAGAGGGAGAGACTTCAGCTAAGCAGTGAAGTGTCGTTTGAAGTCTTATAATTTTGAAATGATAGACCAACAAAATGTTAATCATGCAACAGTTAAGGTTGCAGTTTTGTAACTATTTTCCCTTCTTTTTTCCCTAAAAAATAGGAGATTGCTAATGATCAAGTAGTGATGATTTTGTATAAATAAAAGGAGAGAAGACTGACAAAGGGATTTTTGATCTCTCTAAAAAAAAATCATTTTTGACGAAGTAATTTTGAAGATACTCTAAATTAATAGAAATGCAGATTGAAGATTCTAGATCTTGTCACCTCTGAGTTATGTGTTTCCCTGTCATCTCATCTTTCTTTCATATGTTTAATTGATGAATGCTTGGCTACAATTTAGTAAAAACTCTACTGTGGAAATTATTATTCTTGTTATTTAAATCATTTACAGTTTTTTCTTTGTATCTCTTATCAATAGATACAAGACCTGTAGATATTTAGATTTCAACATCAAATGCTTCATTAATACTTTTCTCATTTCGTAGTTTTCTGTTACTATGTGAGATTCCTCTGAAATTGATGCCTCGATTTGCTAATAGATTTATGTTTTTCTTCATATAATACATGTTTCTTTTCTTTAAAATTTGACTCAGATACATGAAAAGGCCTACAATTTAGTCATCCTATTTATTTGGGTGTTGACAACATTCTAGTTGTATTGTGGAATAGAGATAACAAGCCTAAAAAGAAAACACATGAACTTTTTCTTCTTTACTTTTATCCTTCATGACAGTACCAGTTGCAAGGAAGCCTAACATCGAACCCGGCCTTTCGGATCAAAGCAGCATCGCTCTAAATTTATTTAACACTATCTTACAAACAACAAATAACTAGGTTGAGTTAGAACGTTCATGGGAGGAAATTGAGAGAGATATCAGTATCCAGAAAAACTAGGAATTTCGATAGAGACAATTGAGAAACCAACTATAGCCCTCATCTTTTTATCATATCTTTTCTTATCGTTATCTCCCTCTGTCTTTTCAGTTGCCTTGACAGTATACTTTAGAGCCTTAAATTATAAGCTTAGGAACAATACTTGGTATGGGGATATACTTATCTATCTCTAGACTTTGAAATTCTCTCCAAATTTCTCCTGAGATGAACAACGACATATATGTCACTTACCTAAAAACTACCTCATCATCGATGAAACTTTTTATGATCGAGGGGTGGATTCTATCTTTCATTGTTGTGTGACTTACAAGGTGGCAAAGATTGTGCTAAAATATTGTTATAGTGGAGCTTGTGGAGGTCATATGTCTGGGTTGGTGACAACCCAAAAAATCCTATGCACAAGATAATTTTGTCCCATTATCTTTAAATATTGTATTGAGGTGGTCAAAAAGTGTCATCCTTGTTAGGTTAAACATCCACGATTTTAACCCCTAATAACTAGAATGTAATTATGTAAATGTGACTTAGGTTGATGAGACAGTATGTTGAAAGGTTAGGATGCTTATAAATGTAATACACCAAAATATATATTAATAAAATACATCACTAGATTAAATAAAAAAAATGAAATGAGTTATATGTGGCTATGATTCCATGAGAGATGGGGTTAAGGGGATAACCCTTTTATTAATAACTTATTTACCCATGTTTTTGGGAGGGGGCACGCGAGTCTCTTGGGGAGATCACATTGTCTCTTGGGGAGATGACGTTGTCTCTTGGGGTGCATGAGTCTCTTGGGGATACTACGCCCTTGCTATTTAAACCCTATCCATGGGATTTTTAGGGTTTCTCATTCATTTGTTCACTCATTCGTTTTTGTTTCTTATCACTTCCTCTCTCACTCTTCCTCATTCGTGTGTTGGGTGTGGCATGGAAACGAATGGCTGTAGGTAGAGAGCCATTGCTATATCGTTGTGAGGAATTATTGATTATTCTAGGAGGGAATGGATACATGTGTGCATGTGAATTATGGAAGTTTTGAAAGAATTGTTCATAGTTGCGAATCCTTTGAGTTTCCAGCTCTAACATTCTTGACCAGTAGAATTGGAGCCCTGGAAAATAATTTGAATAGCCCAAGGGACTGCATTATAGAGAAAGGGGTTTGTTTCTTTGGGTTGTGCAGGTTGAAGGGGATGAGAGCTAGCAAATTAAGATTTTTGTGTGGGTGGGAAAACCACAAGATATTGATAGCTAACTGTTGTGTGTTTTAGAGTTGGCCCAGAGCTCATCCTTGTGGATTCATAGCCCTAGATAAGGGGTGACCAGTTGTCGATATTTGGAACAACAACGTCTATGATTGGGTGGAACTTCCAAGATTTGCAACTAGATGGTGAATGGTTTAATTAAAGATACATTCTCTCTGTGTTTTATGTGTAATTTATATTCTTCTGTGTATTATTGTCTCTGAGATGATGTGCTTATTCTATGCATGTTTGATGGTTATTGTTGTCCATGGAATGTTGTTCATTTGTTTTATGGTTTAGAATTTTTTGGTTAATTACATGTATTGGATTCATGTTTCTTGAATAAAAAGAATAGAATAGAATTTCAAAATTAGTACATAGAAGGAGAATCTAGAAGTATCTAGGTAATGGGTACATTTTAGATCAGTATATGTGAAAATTGTTTTGGGTTTGTTGTTCCGGGCATGGAAAATCAGTATTTAGAGCGTTCTTAAAGTGCATTTTTGAAGAAACATGGCTCAACTTGGTGGTTGGGTACATTACAAGTGGTATAAAAGTGAGGCTTTTCATTGTTGTGTTGATATTGGGTATGTCACAAAGTGGTATCAGAGCTGTAGGTTAAAACATCGAGCCTTCAAGGGCCTGCTACATGACAAAACAAAATATCTTGAGTGAAGTTAAATAATTTCTAAAGGACATCATTGGATGGGATAATTTTCAATTCAACATTATCTTTTCAGCTCTGGAAACCATGTTTAAGTTAGTCTCCATGGACTTGGATTTCCAATGAGCCATCATTTTCTTGCTTTGGGCATCAAAATTGACAGTTATTCCTTTCAAGAAGATAACACACAACAACTGTCCATCTATCCCTTACATGGATTCCCCACCATTGATCTATGATATGTATTGTTTATTTATACCACATCCATCGGGGAAGGTTTTCATAACCCATTTATAAGAAAAAGGGAATCCTTTGTCACTTGTGCATGAAGCATGAAGGGCCATGGAAACCTGTGGAGTTTGTGTATAGTGTAAGTTTTGATTTCCACATCAATGCCCCATATATATGCCCAATCAGTGCTAAGTAATCTACCATACCTACTAGTTGTAAACACATCATAGGTTCATTTCATTTCCATGTGTCATTGGAAGAGTTGTGTGGAGGTTCATACCACACAAAAAGAGTCATCAGAAAAGACTAAAAATCTCTTGGGAGTGAAGGCAACAGGAAGGAAATCTAACCTAGTTCCCATGGGACTGGTGGCTCGGTGCCTGGTTGACTGGATCAGAGACGATTGACATGAGTTGGATGGAAGGAGATTATTCGAGGTGACTGATGGATTGGTGTCCTGGTGGGCTAGTGGTCCGGTGGACCGGACCAAAGTCATATAGAAGTGCGCCAGGTATCTCGGTGGATTGGACCAAAGTCGTAGGTTTGGAGTCATCAAAAAGTCCATGGGGTGACCGGTGGTCCATTGGTCCCAGTGTATCGATGGGATGGTGGCCTGAGGGACCAAACCAAAGTTGTTTGGGAGTCCTGTGAGGAAAGGGGAAAGTATTTCTTGTGGCCCTAGTGGCTGAAGTATGTCAACCATACCATATTGAAAGCATATATAGAAACAAGGGAAAAACAATGATGGTTGGTGGCCCAGTGAAAAAATCCATGCCATTGTTGTGTCCATTCCATGTCAGTACCACATTGATTCTGTGCCAACATATTTACCCATAGGCAAGACTGTCCTACAGTTTCATTTTTTTTTTTTTGTATAAAGGACAAAGTTGCATATTCTAGATTATTGTAGAATTGTACTAGAGAAATAGATTTATAATATGAAAGTTGTTGTGTGTTCACCATTATGAGTATTATTAGTTCCAAATAAAAAAATTGTCTTTGTTCTTTATGTATTTTATTCTATAGTTGATAGAAGTTGACCTTCTAGTAAAATTGCACCAGTGGGGAAAGTGTATAAATGGGGTGAAAGTGGCTTTTTCTAGAAGCCATAACTTGTTGCTCAGAAATCAGAATTGAGAAAGAAAACAATTATTGGAAATATATCCAAGAGAAGAATATTGATATGCACCTTGAACTATAAAATGATCAACAAAAATCACAGGAAATCAAAAGGAATATTTCTGATGCACTTAAAGGGAAAAATTATGCATGTTTTTTTCATAATTTTAGAATTATGGTTTTTAGCTAACAAATGTTGTTGCATGAATATTTTTTCGAGCTTAAGGTTGCAGATAGAACATAACATATGTAAGGGGAGTATTCATAAATGAAGTAAAAATAAGGAACACATATTCAAAATGAGCATGTGTTTTCTTTAGGAAGTTGCAATGATCAAACATCTTAGTGCATTAAGCAGATTGGAAGGTCTTCAATGAAATTTTTGTTTTGGAAAAATATTTCCAGCTGACAACAATGCATATAAAATGTATATTTTAGGTAATAAATCCCATCTAATGCATGAGCAGTAGATATGCATGGAGATGAAAAAATGAAATATGGAAGGATGGTTTATATAGTAGGTGAAAGAGTTGGAATTGGTATTAATGACGAGAAAAGACACTCAAGGAAAGAGTGTTATGTCAAGGACTATTCACAAGAGGAGAAAAATGTGAGAAATGAAGAGTGATAAGATATGAACCAAATTCAACTAGGGAAATTAAGAATTTAGGAAGTTTGTTTTCTAATAAAAGGAGACAATGTATACATGGAGATAAGGTCCATCATCTCCATGCATCAATTAAACAATTTTGTAGTACCTCCATTTATGATATCAAAATTTGTAGTGGAAGCATGGTACAAATGTAGAGAAATCACAGATATAATAATGAAAGTTATTTCACTTTGAAAAGTGCCACTAAATGAAAATATACTTCCATTGGGAGTGGTCTGTTCTTGAGTGGAAAAATTATGGCTTCACATGGATTTGTTAAATGAATTGAAGAGAACTATTCTGTTGGCCCTTGACCAATTTTTGGAGAACCTTGGTCATGTTGACCAATTTTGGGACTTCGACAGGTTGGTTGAAGGCAAAGCGCAAGGCAAAGCGGATATCGCGGGATCTCAACCCTCTTTTAGGGAATTTTTGGGTTTAGGGTTTATGTAACGGGTATGGGATGTTGGCCCATGGGTTTACTCATGCCTTGGATCCTTTTGTAATGTATAAATAGAAAGCGAGGTGATGTAAGAAACACATTAGATCTAGGAGAGAATTGGTGCTAAGTGCTATATTGTGCTAAGTGCAAGTGATGTAAGTAGTTGGATCTATGTGATTGAGTTAGCTTTGTGCATACTGTGTGCATGAGAACTTGTAGAGCTAAGTGAAAGTGACTGTAAAGAGGCTTTGTGATGTAACCTAGCTCGGGGAAGGAGGGTCTGGTGAGGTGCATGAAAATATCCTATCCTATGCGGAGTGGGTTCTTGTGGCTCTGTGCTTGTAGAAGATTTAAAGAAGACAATAAAGAAGAGAAGAGTTGGTGGATGTAGCCCCACACTGGGGTGAACCACATATAACCTGTGTTGTGGTTGCTTTGTGCATTATAGTTGTTATGTTATTGATGTGATTTATGCTTAGTGCAATGATATATGTTAGATGCATCTAATGTAATAGCTTAGTGTTGGTAATGTGAATGAATACTAGATAAGATCTATTTCTATATGCTAAGTGCTTGGATGTGTTAGATCTTGTTGAATACTACGCTGTGCTGGGATTAGGGTTTTATCCTGCGATGTGAATAAGGGTTAGATATTGATGAATGCTAAATACTAAGTACTCTATTAAGTATTATAATCACATATTTGTGTCCCAGCTAGGTTGTAGACACTTGAGTCCTACAACCACTCCTGCCTCTACCTCGGGTGACACTTCATCTTCTTCATAGGTGTTGCTGAAAGGGCCCATAGTTAGGGTTTTGTTGGTGCATTGTTGAAGTGTTGAACCTTGGGTCTGCCCCTATGCCAACAAATGGTTCTATTGTCGGGACCTGAAACTGTGATTGCTGGGAACTGAAGAAAATAAAGCTCTATGCATAGATCTATTTATTTAGTGCACAGTATTCTACTTGACTGCGAAGCTCTGTGCTAAGAAAGGAATCAGATCTGAAGAAAAGAGGTAAGATCTAAAGCTTTGTTCTCTAATAAAGGCAAGATAAGTGATTTTTTTTTTCGAAAGAATGGATCTAGGTATGTCTAATAGATTTTTTCCTAGTTTGAAAACTAGGGCACAACTAGAAGAAAGAAGATTGGATATGAGTAGATCTGATAAGAATAGTGAAAGATATGTTATTCCTATGTATAGAAAGAACGTTTGGAATAAAAAATGGATGCAAGATCCTAGAAAGCATTTTTTGTAGGTTAGTTACTGTGATCCCAGTGTGCAGTATAGGAAAGGTTGGGGATCATTTAAAAGAAAGAGAGGATTAACTCTTTGTTATAGTTGCAAAAGACCGAGACATCTTGCTAGGGAATTCCCTGGTAGAGGTCCTAGTTGTGTTTGCTATAAAGCTATGGACCGTGAAGTTTTGGATTTCCCTCAAATGATTGCTAAAGTTGAAAACATGAATATGAGACAAGAAAACCATGATACATACCAAGAAACTAAGGATATGATAGAACCCCAGAAAGAATAAGAGAATATATTATTACAGATGAAAGAAACCCTGAATGATCACAGAGATATCAACTTATTAGAGATATTAAATGAGAAAGAATGCATAGAAACAAGAATAGGAGACTTCGACATAGACTGTGTTCTAGATGAGGAATCCCAAGTGAATATCATGACAGAAAGAACTTGGCAAATTTTGGTAAAGCCTGCTATGGTTCCTTCATTAGGAGGAATAGGATTATTTAGAGGAAAGATGATAACCCTATGTGGAAGACTTACCCAGATACCTATGAGTTCTCATGGCACTTCAACAAAAGAATAATTTAAGATCGTTAATTTTGTTGAGAACAACGCCCCATTTTCTATTTTGCTTAGAAAAACCTGGATTGAGAAAGATCAAATACGAAGGAAACATGAAGAGGAGGATATAGAACAGAAAAAGAAAGAACTAAGGGATTTCATGGCTAGGAGAATAACACACTTACTGGAAGAACAAGAGGACTAGTCGAAGCTACTGAGGACCAGAGATCTGGATGTCAAAGTTGAAGGAACACGGAAAGACTTGAAACACCTATCTCTACAAGAGAGTAGAGCACCTACTTGAGAAAAAGAAGAAGTATTACTCTCAGAACCCTTGAATGACCCGCATTAGTGTGAAGTTACTATGCCAAGAGGAGATAAGAACAATAATGGAAATAGGAAACCAGTGACTTAGATTACAGGAAATAAAGACAGGAAGCACAACAAGAAGAAAGAAAAGTTAGAGAAATTACAGGAACTTCTAGGGAGGACTTTGTAGAAGGAAGGTTTGCAGAACTGGAACTCTGTTAGGATAGCAGAACAAAGAAAATTGGCACTTCGCCATGGCGAAGCAATATGACCATTGGAGGAGTATCGACCATTAGCCCGATGCTCCAGAATGGCTCGAACCGCAGTTATGTCCAGAAAGATCGCCGTTAGACCATTGGGACCGCACCACAATGGATGGAATTGCATTGATTGAGGTGTTCCTTCCCATTGGAGGAGTCTGTTATGACGATGTCTATTTATCCCGTCGAGTATTGCACCGAGAACACTTTTTCCAATTGTGATTATCCGAGCCCATAGAGAACTAGTTTCTTTCGCGCTGTACCTATTTGAGACCTCGCCACCAATGGACAACTAGACGCAATAGTAGGGATGTAGAATGATTATGGTTAATTTGATTTAGGGATATTTTGGTAATAAGGTGATGGAATTTTGTGAGATACCTCATTCCAAGGTGTTCGAAGGTTTCATAAAGGTAAACTTGAGGTATGTCTACCTAAGAGTAGCTACTACCATAAGAACACATTGTTCAGATTGTAGAATATCCAAGTGGGACTTGGATGGAAAGTATTCAAACATGGAACAATAGTAAAGATGAGTAGAATGTGAGAACACAAGGTAGAAAGGATCTGAATAAATTCAAGGACAACCAACTACCACATAAATAAATAAATAAATAAGTGAAGCTGAAACAAAAATGCACTAGAGTGCATGATGCATACAATGAATTTAGAATGCATATGAATTAGTAGGCATACTAATAGTGAATGCTTGGTGCATATGGATGTGCATTGTGCATATGTACATGCTTGGATATGCATATGGCATGCTCGTGGAATTATAATAGTCTATTTTTATATACATGCAATAATGATGTTATGGMAATTGAGTATGACTAATGATGGATCATGTATTTAGTGAAATATGATATAGCATGATTGAAGAAGTGGATGTTGTTTCTGCTACATATGGGTTCCATCCATATGAATACCCATGAGGGTGGAAGAAATGATGATAAAAATGATGGTGGAAGTAGCCTGTGAGATTCCACAATCACCAACTAATCATGTAGCAACAAGTAGGTTGATAGTTTAGATTTTTGTGGTGAGAGTTATGTTTATCAAAAGTTTTTGGAAGAACCACAGTGTTTTCGATTGTTTTTCAACATTTCATATCCACAACAAGATCCATCTTCAGGATAGAAAAGCCTAAGAAAAAATAAAAGAGATGATCAATAATAAGTACTAAAGTGGAGCGGAGGGAACCCTAAATGTCGGCTAGGTGAAACCCTAGAATTTAATAAAAACTTCCGAAAACTTCTAATAAACAACAAGTAGGTTGATAACAACTATGCAGGTATGCAGTTGGTTGCTTCTCATGCATAAATGTTGAAGGTAATTGACGTAAGAATTACCTCAGTTGAATTTCAAGATTAAAATTGATGTGTAATGGATGAAGGCCTAGATTATATAAATATTTTTTATGGTAGAATGCATTTAGGAAAAAATTAATTTCATATTATGTTATGATTGGTTCTGAGAGAGTAACTAGGTCAAGTCAGGAGACATACTCATTCTTTAGAAATGAACACCCATAGAGCTAGTCATGTATGAGACCATGATATGGTTGGATATGGAAGGGCTATAGCGCTATGTGAGTGCTCTATGGTTTATCCTATATAGTTATTGTTTGAAATTTTCTGACACTGAAGAGAACGTAGGAATTGTGTTTATAGTGTTGTGTATGGGTTGAAGAGGAAGGTATCCAAATACTTGAAAAAGTAATTGGGAATAGGTTGGATGATGTGTTGAGGCATTGGCCATACCTTCCAACTCACCATGGTGGAATGCATGATACAAATATGTGGTATTATGTATTCAATGCATGAATGAATTGTGTATATGTGGCCATGGGTATGAGAACATCGATTTTTATTTTATTGGTAATTATTGATTGCATTATGAAAAGTATGCGATGCTGAAATTGCATAATAAATGATAACTTCATTATATTTAATATGAGTACTAGATGGCGGTGATTTAATTGCTATTTTTTACAATTCCAAGATCACTTTTTGAGCTATTGAAATTGTTACAAAGATAGAATGGCAATGTGAAAGAATACCGACAGTTTGTTTGGTTGAGTGTAAACTAGAAAAATTGTAGGTAGAGTAGTCTTGGAAATTTTACCATAAAACTTATGCTCTCTAAGAAATTGTCGTACTTGCCTTATATGTTCTTTGTGATCCTCCATTGTTATAGAATATATTAGAATATCATTCCAAAACACTTGCATGAACTTGTTGAGATATTATCTAAACACTCCATTCATTAGACTCATAAATAATCTTGATACATTTGCAATATGAAGGGTACTAATACAAATTGATAATGACCAAAATGAATCTTAAATGTTTTCTTAGAAATGTCCTCTTATTTTATTCTCAATTGATGATATCCTATCCTTAAATACATTTTAGAAAATACATTATCCCCTTTCATTTGATCAAATAGATTGTCAATTCTAGGAAATAGGTACTAGTTTATTATCGTAACTTTCTTTAACTTTCAATAATAAATATAAAGTATTGACAATCCATCTTTCATTTTTACCAATATCACTAACACTCCCCATGGTTATCAACTTGGACAAATAAATCCCAAATCCAAGAGTTTTTGGAGTTTCATTTCCAATTCTCGCAACTCAGGAGTCATCATCTAGCAAGGATCCTTTGTGATAAGTTGTGTTCTCAGTTTAAGTTCAATTGTGAACTATAGAACTCTCTTAGGTGTTAATCCAGGTAATTTGTATGGAAATGCATCAAATAATTATGATAATGAAAGATACTTTTCACTATTTGATGTGTCCTTATTGTTCATAGTTGTTATAATATATAGTTTACATCATTTCCTTATGATTTTTTTCAAGTACAAAACTAAAACAAATCCTAATGATTTTTGTGTGTGAATGCATGGATTTCTTTTTATTGAGAACACACTCTAAGACCATCTTCCACAACAACAAGAAAAACACCCCCAATTCTCCTTCTTAAGACTATAATGTGTTTTGTACTAGCTTACTTGGTTGAAAGTCACTTTACTTAGTAAGAGGTCTTGAGTTCGTCTTTTTTTTTTCATTTTTTGAAAAGTTCATGCATTCATTGTAAAGTAAATTTCACATAATTATAAAAGTGAATTACTATTAAATAACTTTAATATTTTATTTCACGTTTGCATGCAACTTTCATTTACAAAGTAACTTTAGTCTAAAAGTGATTCCCACTTATTCTATAAAGGTGGGTCACTTCATAAGTAACTTATTTAAAAGTGAGATTATAGGAATATTTAGGAGTAGCATCACCACATTGATCAATTTCTACTTGTCATGTGGATATTTGGTTATTGTTTATGCCTTTTTTCAAAAGGGCATAAGTTTCACATAAAAAGTCTGTTTTCAATGCCATTTTTTTAAACAACCTGATTCTTCGAGAGATTTCCATCCAGATCATCAATTGCAGCCATTAAATCCATATTCTATGGATATTTTAGTATGGATTCTCCTAATATTATGTTTTTTACCATTTCCAACTACTTCTCATGGAAATCCCATATGGATGATATAATAAGAAGTAAATGATTGTACCGTATTACCTTGGAAAAAGAACAAAAAACCATTGATGATGAAAATGATGTCAAATGGAATAATATGAATTATGAAGCA
>JASDQU010213109.1:0-18502 GCA_032191745.1 Picea mariana
TAAAAAGAATTACAAATTCCATTCAATAAACTAAGACAGTGTCAGTAGTGTTTCAACAAAGCAAAATTCATTAAAACAGTGTTTCAACAAACAACAATTAAACAAAGCATGAACAGAAATTATACTAACACACTTCTAACTAATGGGTGAATCTTGTGATGAAGGTGGGCCCTCCCTTCTCACAAGATTCCCCTGAAACGGGAAAGATTAGAGACAAATAATCAAAGCAGTCTTATATTCATCTGTCGAAATATCACATTACAAATTGAAAGAATAGAACACGTCCCGCTTCTCTGGAGTTGCTTCAATACATCAAAACTTCCATATCTTGAATGGTGATTTCCTCTGATTTAAAGAGGAATTCCCTTCGATACAATCATTACAACGCATCTCAATCCTATCCTAGATTGGATCTTCTTTCTAAATCAGCATAGGATGTCTTGATTTCACGCAACCAAATGCTATTACAGGAACTGAACGAGGTATTGTTGTTACGGTTGGTGTAACAGCTTCTTCTCATCGTTATTGATGTTGTTTCAGCATCGCAATTCGCGGGCTGTTTCAGCCACATGAATTGCGCTCTGACTGTGTTGACTGCTGACTGTTGTGTTTCAGCATCGTCGGTTCTGGCAGTTTCTTCTGTGTTTCAGCATCTTGCGACCTCGGGCTGTGTAGCAGCTCCGTGTTTCAGCATATGTTCTGTGTTTCAGCAATAGGCCTTGAATGCAAATCTGCAATTTTGGACACTTATGAATTTCTAATCAATGGTTAAGTACAAAAGTGATGTAAAATATTATGCAAAACAGATTAAACATATAGTAATGAGAAAGGATGTTGTATACCTTTGAGATGATCGGACAAAGTGAAAGTATAGGTTCAAATATAGGTGATCAAGGGTATAATAATGGAAAAAAGTATAAGCAAAAAGGTGCATAGTGTGGTCCTAACAGTATCGAAAATTTATCAGGTGATTTATCCAATGGGGAAACAAGAGCTCTTACCTCCCCTTATTGTTTTGAGGTATTTTTATTTTCCTCTTGAGTCTAATCTCACTATTATTTGGGTCCTCGTTCCCTGGTACTTGTGAGTCTTCCCTGATAAACTCCGATAGATTTTATCAAAATATCCATCATTATATGGAATATGGTCAGTTCACTTCACCCATCTAGGTTGTTAATCCTCCCAATTCACAAAAATTTCTTGGATGTTGAATTTCCTTCAGATAAGGCTATCCTTGAAGCCATGACTTGGATGGTAAAGCATGGGAACACATGAATCACAAATTATTCTTTCTTCCCAAACTGGATACTGTACAAATTTTCTTCCAAAGAAATCCTTGGCATGAGCCTATGAATGGGCTCTACTTGAAGAAGTACTATGAATAAGACACAAGGTTGTGCGGTGCTTTGTACCATATTATACTTTTAGGTTTTTTTGTTTTTTCAAGTTTTGTATTCTAGAGCACAAGATGTTATCAAAGGTTTACATATTGGATTTATTAAATTTTAGATAAGTGTTTTTGGTCATATATAGGACTTTGGAGACATTTTCTTTGGAAAATTTCATCACATTGGTCCACATTGATCTGTTCTGAGAGGTAATTATCTAGAAAATAGCATATAGGTTAGGACTTCTCACCTTATGTTTTTCATTATCAGTTTATCGATTCATTTTTCCTTAGGATTGACCCCAATGAGTTGTGACACGAATCCTTCTCTCCTTTCATAAGTGTCATAATCTGTGTGGTAGAACCTATCGTTAATTGATTCCCTAGTTCCCTGGTTACAATTTGGTTCCCATGTTGTAGCATTTTCATAGGCTCAAGAGCCCTCTTGGTCCCACCATGGCTTTGCAACGAAGCCAGATGACTTCTTCTTAATCATTTTCTTTCCATTACCCATGGGGCTTCCACATTTTTATGTTTCAATTTGCATCGTCCACATTGCATGCCACTGCTCACACTTTTGAGCCTAATACATGTTTTAGTTTTCCATTTTTTGCTCATTGCTCCCACGTTCTCTTAAGTAGATTTCCTTTAAATTTGTCATTGTTGTAACCCAAAACCCTGTATCCTTGGAGGAAACACCTCAATGAGTGGCCATATCCTGCATGACTTGCTTGCATATTTCATAGGTATGCTCCCCACAATTGGAACTAGTTTGATTTACCACGGCGCTCATTTCCTCCTTTGTAAAATAACATTATTTCATTATTTTTTAAGCATTAATAATAATAAAAAGACAAAAAAATATATATATTATAAAAAGAGACAGGGGGGAATGAATTAGATCTATATTTTAGAAACTGTCATGAGTTATGTCTCCCTTGAAAAAAACACCAATTTTTTAGTCAGTTGCTCAACAAATTGGGTTTAGTATGGCCTTAGGATGCCAAAAATTGATGTTAGAGTTTGTCTCTCCTCCGATTGGTTACTCTTCCAATCACTATGGAGAGTCTATATATTCCTCTCTTATCACATATATCATTGTTCCACTTTGCATCAAATGCTTCCCAAGTCACCATTGTTTCATGCTTATGTTCAAGGGAAGTCTTATACTGTGCCAACCATTCCTCAATTGTTTCTTGTCCATCCATGTCGGCCTTCCCGGTTTCCAAAAGTTGTCTTAGTATCATCAATGTCTTTGTTATCTACTTATTCCAGTGTGGAATGTATCCATTGACTTCTCACTAGTGGGTCATCTATTATTGACTACAACACATTGCTCTGATATTTTTGACCTAGAGTAGAACCACGAGACTATTTTAATCATTGATAGGTTACCTTGTGGTTAACATGTGAAATTCATCAATAGTCATTGATTGAGTGGTTTTCCATGTATTCAACATCAATACCTTTATTCACACATTGGAATTCATGTAACACCTTAGGTTCCATTTTTATCATTAGTGGAACAATTCCTCATCTTTGTCAAGGAATTTCATTGTTGGTCATTACTCATAGGATTTTTTCTTTGCGGCATTCCATCTGGCACATTTGAGAGATGTACTCGGAGGTATGTCCTTACAACTTTCATTTGAGTCCTTAAAAATTAGTATCCTTATGTTCACTTGTGTTGGATGATGGGGGATGCCTTGATTCCCTCCTTCAAATGGATATCTTCCCATCAACTTCAACACATTTTCTCTACGAATGGGATTTAGAGACCTTATAGTACCTTGGGGATTTCAGTCACTACTGACAGGTTCCCTCACTATCGATAGTGAAAATAAATCAATTTCTTTTGATCGATAGATTCTACAAGTGTTTGATGTTAATGCATCTATTTTCACTTGATAGAATGTATTAGGTACCTCAATACCCATTATCATTATCAGTGGTTTTTTTCATTCTTATTATCAATATACATTAATGACCAGTAATCAAATGGTGTCTCCCTGTTATAACCCAAGGGGAGAATATATGGGGATACATGTATATGATATGACCCCAAGGGGGGGAATATATGGGAATAAATGTACATGTAATGTGTAAATATATATGTAATAAGGTCTACCAAATGGTAAATGGGCCTCATGTGCAAGTGCGAATAGGTATATATAGAGGTCATGTAGTCATTATTGTAGGACATGCGAATTGTGATGTATGAATATAATTGGTGATTTGGATGGGGTTCCCCTATTCTTTAAGACAATATTGTGTAAATTATCTATATTGGAGTTCTGATCCACACTCGCATTCTGTACATGGTGTGTAATTATGTTATTTTATGATATTTTTACTCTTGAGCATTTGGGTCATTACATTTCGTATTAGAGCACCAATCCTAGGGTTTTACTTCCCCAATACAGTCATTTTGGAATTTTTACTATAACATTTTCTTGGATCAATTTCAGAAGAAAAAAACTGGATGATATTTAGAATACTTATCATAGTACCTTTGGTACTAATTTTAACTTCTAGTTCGTTTCACTTTCAGAGATACACTTTGTGTAAGACATGGTTTTTGACTAGTCCTGTAACTAGTCTCAAACAAGTGTTCCAGGTAAAATAGTCATAACTTATTCATATAAAATACAAATTATGTGAGACCAATTTAATTGTAATAAGAACAATATGTAGTATTTATGGTACAATTTTAATAATTAGATATCAAATATTGTGCACGTGGAACTCTGTACACATTTGCTCTCCTAGAAAGGACAAAAATAAGTAAGGTGTAGGGAAGTTACCATAACTTCCGCTTGGCACATCCAATTTTGGTCATACCTAAGGAACTGAAAGAAGTCATTTCATAGTATTATAGGTTGAAATTTCAAACTCAAAAGGGATGAAGTTGCAGAGATACATCAGAAGGAAGGTAGGCTAGGAGGACAAACTCCAAATCAGGGTTTTAAAGGTATGTTCACTTAAAACTATCATAACTTTTGATTGGAGTGTCTGATTGAGCTGATTCAAAATCCATTGGAAAGAGAAAACAAATAAGAGAATATTGGAACAAGGATTACAAATTTTTTATATATTTATCCTTAATATACCGAGGTTGGAAGTTGAGGTTTGGGTTAGACCTCAATTAAGAATCAATGAGAATACCAAACTTTAGTGGAGATGAATAGAATGATGAAATCGGTTGTGGGGAATGGTTTAAAATGATAAAGAAAAATTTAAAGACTCCTTTTGGGGCAGGTATTTGTTTTAATGGTGAAGTCGGTAAGTGGTGGTATAGCTTTGATGAATGTACTAGAAGAAGCACCACATGGTAAGTGTTTGAAGAATTATTCTCAAATAAATGGATCAAGGATAAAAAAAATGGAGGGGATGAATAAAATTCAAGTGGAATTAAAGGAATTGAAAGAAAATGTATCCAAAATGCAAAAGTATAATGAAGAGATAAGAAAATGTATTACAAATAAAAACAATTATTTCACCAAGTTGCAATCCCTTAATGAATCACTCATTAAGGAGATTATGAACTTAAAGAAAGAAAATAATAGCAAATCAAAGTGGGAAAATGATGATTCAAGACAAAAATTGAAAAATAAAGAAGAAGAGATATGCATATTACAAAACCATAATAAAAAACTACTAGATGGGGTTAAGAGATTGAAATAAGAAAATAAGCATTGTCAAAATCAAGAAAAAGAAAGGATCTTGGATAAAGAATCTACCAAAAGTATTGAAGAGAAAATTTGCAATAAGGTTGAAGAATCCCTAAACACTGATGAAGTAAAATCAAAAATCCAATCTAGAATTGAATAAGGACGTCAAAATTTGATAAAAATGGGGTGACATTGCATCTTCAAAAAGAGAAGCAAGATAAGATTCAAGAATGTAACCAGAAGATACTTGAAGAATATGTATTCCATCTAGAGTATGTACATTCCAAATATGATGGTATTATATCCAAGGCTAGAGTAATCAAATACCAAGAAAAGATGATTGAGGATTCCATTGCAAAATGAAGAAAAAACATCAAATGTTAAACCACATAGACACCCTCATTATCAAGAAATATTTCAAAGAAGAAAAGAATATAAATATCATCATTATCAAGAATAATATGGAATACTCATTAATATTCATGGGATATGGCATCACACAACCATTATTCTAGAATACATTATCATAAACCAACATCTACTACAAATTGGAGAAGATTCAACAATGATACATGGAATCAAGGGAAAGAAAATCATGCAACAACCAGACACCAAGGATTACGACCGAAAATAATTGATTTTGGATGGATGGATCGTCATCAATGTAAGGAAGAAACCAAGAACATAAGAAGATCATATTACTTGGTTTCATCACATGTGAATCCTTTAATTGCAAATCTTTGAGGTCAAATATTTTTTAAGAAGGGTACTATGTTATGACCCAAGGGGAGCATATATGGGGCTAAATGTATATGATATGACCCCAAGGGGGGGAATATATGGGCCTAAATGTACATGTAATGTGTAAATATATATGTAATAAGGTCAGCCAAATAATAAAAGGGCCTCATGTGCAAGTGTGAATAGGTATATATATAGGTCATGGATTCATTATTGGAGGACATGTGAAATGTGATGTATGAATATAATTGGTTATTTGGAGGGGGTTCCCCTATTATTTAAGGAGTTATTGTGTAACTTATCTATCTTTGGGTTGTGCTCCACACTCACATTATGTACATGGTGTGTAATTTTATTATGTTATGATATTTTGAGCATTTGGGTCATTACACTCCCATGTTCAGCATCAGATCATTTATTCACATGGAACATAATCATACCTATGGCATGTTTGGATTTGAATACCTTGGGTGATTATTAATAGCCCATAATTATGATGTTACTCAAGTTGGGCAAGACTATACCATTCACATTGGTATCTTTAGGAGGATCAATTGTCCACTTCATTGCTCCAGTCATCCTCTTGATGTATATTGAGACGTAGCTCCATTATGTATCTATTCATGGTTATGATCTATCTGACATGGATCCACTATGTATCTCTTCTGTGACCATTCTCATTACTTTTATATATATACATGAATCCACTTTGTATCTTTTCATGGACATTATTATTTCTTCTACATATGCTTCATGGATCCACGATGTATTTTATTTGACATCCATTCTTATCCACACCTGATCATGGGTATACCCACCTCAAGCAGGGATTCATCTCATACCTTGAATTTTGTTGAAGGTACTTCCATGTCTAATGTTTGGTGCACTCCACCCGACCCCACTCATCAAATTCCTCCACCATATTATAATGTGTCTCAGCCATCAATTTCCCTTTTGACCTCACACATTAGGGTGAATCTATTATATCATCTTTATCCACCTCATTTAGCTAAGATGAACCTTATTGGCCCTGATGCATTCTATGCTTGAGTTCGAATGACTGAATCAACTTGTAACTCTAAAAAATATCCCTCCTTTGAATATACTTGTTGGTTTCCTTCACTAAGGGAGAAAATACTCACTTGTTCCCTTCAACATGATCCAAAAAGATCTTTTAAACGACAATGTTTGAGTTATTTAGCATGTGTTAATTAACCATTTAGGAAATGAATGAAAGAGGAAGATTTAATGAAGAAACATATCATCCATTAATAAATGTACATATATGAACATAATAATGAATAAGAACAAACCATAACACAAGAAATGATAACACAGTTTGACAATCTCGCTTACGTCTCTGAGCCTTTGTCTAAGTGGGTGAGGCTTTCTTATTTATTTTCAAAGTTTTAAACATACATAACAGAAGTGAAAAAAATGTTACAAACTGATCTGGTCTTGTTGTTCCATATCTATGGAACCCATCAAAACTGACGGCACTGAAATCGGATGATCAGAGCTCCCATAAATGGCCTGCAAAGGTGCTCTCCTCAACAACGTCCCCGCATAAAAATGGCTTTGGCTCAATAATTATTCAGAATAAATCTGTTATAAACCTATCCCTTGGCTTTAAGAACCTCTGGTTTATATAGATTTGAAATTGGTAACCATCTCCCAACTTCACCCCAAGATTTGGCCTCAAAAAGGGCCCAATATCCCCCAAAAATGACCAAAATCCCATAAAATTGCTGCAAAAATCATAAAAATATTTATAATATAGTTTTAGGAACCACTTTTGGCATAATATTAATGGAACAACCCCTTTTTCTAGGGCTCATGGTCATGTGGCGCGCTCCATGTAGCCAAGCGCTAACTTGGTAGTGCATTGGCTCCTTACTTCTTGGTCCCTGGTCGCATTGGTACCGACCATATGGTCCTGTCCTACTCCTATGCACGCGCAATGGGCTAACCCCCAATCCAATGCCTTTGGTTAAGCCCCTGGTATTTGAGCTATCCCAATCGACCAGGGATAACCCTTATCCCTCCACGCTAACAGTTACAACAACGGGTGTATACAATTCCATGGGACTGGGATCCGGGGCTCATCCAAATCCAACCTTCGCGTCAATAGTAAAGGTATAAACCCATGGTTATATGGGACCGTTGAATGTGTTGAGGGTTGGGGGTTAGGCCCCAGCCATTTTCTTCCCAGACTACACCACCATGCAAACTTAAATATAAACGGTAAGGTATACGGGCAAGCATCACTAGGTAGGCGAGCCGGTAGCCCGACCTACACCAAAATGCTTTCACCCATGCCTGAGGTCATGGATTCAAACCTCATGGAGTCCAAAAAAATTTCATACCAACTATCCAATGGAGGGGTACCATGTGGCAGCCTAAGACTCGACCACATGGCACCACATTACTCGTCCACCAGTACGCCAAGTGTCAAATATGTATTTTCCCAACTATCCACATCATCTACCTGTCAGTGTGTTGACCATACCTTACCACATGTAATATAGTCATGCCACATCATCAGTACGGATGTGCCATGTGTCACCCTTATAGTGGTGACACATATCACTCCTTGATTGGTCCACATATACCTGCCATGCCAACAACATGTCCACTTCATTGTATGGTCATCTACCATGTGTCACCTCCAGATGCTTCCACATCAACATGATGATGTCAACATGATGTCATGTTGATGTCAATGTTGACTTTTTGGCATGTTGAGTGTTTGAATTTTTTCCTATTTGGCAAAACGAATAGATCATGATATCTGGAGCATACGACGTATGTTTGATCCTGCTCAAGTTGCGTTGGGTTCATATCGATGAGGCCTATGCACACATATGTTTTGAATCCATTTTGATAACTTTCACTTTTAGGCCTTCCTAGACCCATTTTGGTCCCGAGATCCAATTCTGGATCACACCTTCCCACTAAAGACCTTTTGGTCCCCAAAAGGTTATTGACCATTCATCAAGTGCGGGATAGGCCACCCGACATGTTCTCTTTTTTTAAACTCTATCCTGTGCATCTGTCTCATCAATATCAACTGTAATACAATCATGATAATTGACAACATATTTTTAGCCATTTGTTCCTTGTCACATCTTACTGAAGCCACTATCATCCATGTAGACAACATTACTAATGATAGCATAAAAAATATGACTGCAAATGAGTTGATATGTTTGTAATACTTTCACAACATTAGCTTATCTTGAAGCAAAGTGTGATTAATTTTACATTCTACAATCATCTCATGTTCTTGCTTAAGATTGATTACTTGTTTTGAAACAATTATAGGTGTGTTTATTGCATGAGACGCCTTTCTTAATTGTTCCATAGTTTGAAGAGATTTATTTGCCTTTAAATAATGAGCATGAACAATATATTCTTGACCTGCTTTGGTTAAATGATATTGATTCTTTTCCCTGTATAAGATTTCCTTACGATCATATAAGTAAAGACTACCTAAGACCATTCCACATTCACTTAGTGGCACCACATCACATGTCACCTCATCCACAAACTTAGATGAAATTGCAAATTTTAATGTGCACTGCTTTGTTGTGTGCAATTGATGATTGTTGCTTATCCATTTAAGTGTCTAAGGCTTATGATGTATCTGTGTTTTTAATCCCAATTTTTTAACCAATTCCTCTTAAATTAAGCTAGATTGAGATCCATTATCTATCAATGTGTCGACCTTAGTATGTCTCATAATGACCCTGACTTCCAGAATCAAATCCATCACCCATTTTACCTTTCAAGCCAACCAATGAGACTTTAGATTCATCACCTGAATCCGATCCCAAGTCTATTGGTCATGTTGTTACTGCAACTGTTTGCCTCCCTTTCTTCTCTTTGAACCACTTTGGTCTCTTCTCAAGATGCAATTGCCAGCAATGGTCCTCATCATTCCCTTCTTTCTTGCAATGCTCGAAAGAGGGATTCTCTCTCTTTCTTTCTAGTGAATTTTCCTTCTTTCCATGTCACTTCCTTTTGTCCTCTTTCCTTCAAGACGATTCCCCTGATACACCAACCAATGTTTTCCTTGCTTCAATGTATGTCACCTGAAAAAAAAAACCTCATCAAGATTAGTAGGTATAAACATGAATACAATGTTATGAATATGTGTAGGTAAACCTCCTATATACTTCATAAGAGTTTCTTGGGTATGTAAAGGAATATCTAACATCAATGACATTTTATGAAATCCATCGGTGTATTCTTGCACTGTTTGTCCTTTTCTTAGTTTAATAGATTTCCATTCAACTAATGATTTCTCTTTATAACCCAAAGGATAGAATTGCTTTCTAAGTGCAGAAATACAACTCTGCCATGATGGAAATACATTACCCACATGTTGCGTGCCATTTTGCAACTTGTTTTTCCACCAGATGAGTGTTGTGCCTGCAAGTCTAAGCGATGCCAACTTGATCTGAGTTGTCTCATCCTTGATTTGTTACAAACTATGATAAAAATCCATCTGTCTACCCCAATTATCAAGTCTCTTTACATTAACTTCACCATCATACATGGGTAATTCGAATTTCACATCAAGTTTTAGTGAAGACATTTCTTGTTTATGTTTATGGACATGCTTTCTTTCGGTGCTTTTAGAACTTGAACTTGAAGAAGAAGGAGAAGAAGGAGGTGAAGGAGGAATTTGAGGAGGATCCTCTCCTTCTTCACTTTTGACCTTTGAAGATTCACCCAAATTCGGTATCTTTCGTTCCAATTAATCTTCATACAAAACCTTCATCATCTCCGACATGGCGAAGAAAGTTTTTCGTAACTCTTTATCATCTTTGAGAAATTCCCTCTTCTGATGCCATCTTCTCACTTTGAGAAGTTATCTTTCTCAATCCAATAAATGGATTCTCTTCAACAAGCTCGCCTTCACCACGATGTAGTTTTTCCTTTGTTAACATGCAAACTCAAATCCAACGTCAACTAGCTCTGATACCACTTGATCTGAAAAGATCTTTTAAACGACAATGGTTGAGTTATTTAGCATGTGTTAATTAAGCATTTAGGAAATGAATTAAAGAGGAAGATTTAATGAAGAAACATATCACCCATTAAGAAATGTACATATTTGAACATAAGCATGAAGAAAAACAAACCATAACATGAGAAATGATAACGGAGTTCGACAATGTCGCCTACGTCTTCGAGCCTTTGTCTCAGTGGGTGAGTCTTTCTTATTTCTGTTCAAATATTTAAAAGCACATCACATCAGTTCCAAAAAATGATCTGGTCTTGTTCAACTAGATCTCTAGAACCCAAAAAAATTGACGACACTTAAATCAGATGACCGGAGCTCCCAGAAATAGCCCGCAAAGGTGCTCTCCTCAACAACTTCCCTGCATAAAAATGGCTTTGGCTCAATAATTCTTCAGTATAAACCTGTTTTGAACCTCTCCCTTGGCTTCAAGAACCCCTAGTTTATATAGATCTGAAGTTGGTAACCATCTCCCAACTTCACCCCAAGATCTGGCCTAAAAAAGGGCCCAATATCCCCCCAAAATGACCAAAATCCCATAAAATTGCTGCAAAAATCACAAAAATCTTTATAATATAGTTTGAAAAACCACTTTTGGAATAATATTAGGGGCGCAACCCCTTTTTCTAGGGATCCTGGTCATGTGGCGTGATCCATGTGGCCAAGCGATAACCTGGTAGTGCGTTGGCCCCTTACTTCTCGTCCCCTAGTCGCATTGGTACCAACCATATGGCCATTTCCTGTTCCTACCCACGTGCAATGGGATAAGCCCCTGGTCCAACACCTTTGGTTAATCCCCTGGTCAGCGGGCTAGCCCAACCAACCGGGGTTAACCCTTATTCCCCCACACTAACAGTTACCACAATAGGCGTATACAGTTCCATGGGACCGTGATCCTGGGCTCATCCAAATCCAACCTCCACGCCAATGGTAAAGATATGAACCCATGGTTATATGGGACCGTTGCATGTGCTAAGGGCTGGGAGCTAGGCCCTAGCCCTATTCTTCCCTGACTACACCACCATGCAAACTTAAATATAAACGATAAGGTATGCAGGTAAGCACCACTAGGTAGGCGAGTTGGTAGCTCGACCTACGCCAAAACACTTCCGCCCATGCTTGAGGTCACAGGTTCAAACCTCATGGAGTCCAAAAAAAAATTATACCAATGAGCCAATGGAGGGGTGCGACGTGGTAGCTCAGGATTGGGCCACATGGCACCACATTACTTGTCCACCTATACGCCAAGTGTCAAATCTAGATTTTCCCAGCTGTCCACATCATATTCCCTGTTAGTGTGTTGATCATACCCTTCCACATATGCCACGTGTCATACAGTCATGCTACGTCATCAGTACAGATGTGCCATGTGTCACCCTTGTAGTGGTGACATGTGTCACTCCTTGATTGGTCCATGTATACTTGCCACATTAGCAACCTGTCCATGTCACTGTATGGTCAACTACCATGTGTCACCTCCAGATGCTACCATGTCGACATGATGATGTCATCATGACATCATGCTAACGTCAATGTTGAATTTTTGGTCTGTTGATTGTTTGACTTTTGGCCTATTTGGAAAAATGAAAATATCACGATATATGGAGCATACGACGTATGTTTGAGCTCGTTCAAGTTGTGTTAGGTTCGTATCAACGTGGCCTACGCACATGTCTATTTTGAAGCCATTCTAAGAACTTTTATTTTTAGGCCTTCCTGGACCCATTTTGGTCCCGAGATCCAATTTTGGATCAAGAAAGGAGTGAGTGTGTGCCTTCAAGAGTCAATAAAAAAACATAAATCATGAAAATGACACACTCCCATGTGGAGTTTATGGAAAAATAATTTCCATAACTTCCTAATTCCTTTCAGAAACAATCTTGACCATCTTGATATGGTATAAATAAGACCTCGAAGTAAGAAACTTGGTATACAAGCCTTATGATACCAATTTTTCTTTTTTTTTTACGAAAACGGTTAGAGAGATTGTATTAAAAAGGAGTGGACTGGCCACAGATTCGGTTACAAAATAGGCCACGAATGTCTTCGTGCTTGCCTTTCTGAAGAGTCCTCCTAAATCTATAGCTATAGACTATAATCCTGAACTAAGATTCTGTCAATACCCTAACCAAGTACATAATTATGTATAGCAGTGGCTTCTATACAAAATTCCATTCTTGTTGAAGAAAGAATTTGCTAAAAGACTTCTGACGGGCTCGTTTAGTTCATGGGGTCTTGCTTCCAATCGCTATTGAGCTGAGTCATTTTTGCCTCCAGCTGATCTATTCGTTCTTCAAATTCCTGTTGGGGGTTCTTGAGTTCCCTGTGTAGTTTATTCATCTCTTCTGTAAACTTGAGTTTGGCAGTGGTGATGTCCTCCTCCAGCTTTTCCATTCACCTTCCTTCTTCTGAATCCAAATTTTCAAGAAAATCTAGCTGAAATTGGAGCAGTTGCCTTAAATTTTCCAGTGTTTTATCCATCTCTTTGAGCCTTTCCTCAGTGCTCGACTTGTTGTTCGAACTTGAAGCCATTCCTGGTCATCTCCCCCTTCTGCTTGCACCTTTCTCTTCACTTGAGGATACTCATGAATTCGCTGCCCTGGAGGATACTCACGAACTCACTGCGTTAAGATGGGATGAGACTGGGGGGCGCCTTCGTTTTAATTCCTCCTTCATCCACACTCATCATTTCCCTTCGATTTGTTGAATCTGTGAGGTATGGCCGTGTAGATTCCTTGTCTCCACCATATCTACAGCTCTCTTTCTCATGGTACTGTCTTGTCCCCCTCGTCCAATCACTTGTTCTGACGTGACCTGGCCTAAGCGATTTTCCGGATTGCCTATCTTCTGACTTAGCTTGCATTTGAATTTGAGTTGGGGGGTGAGTCTTGTTTCAAGAGAGTTCCACACTAGAAACCATTTCGTTCACTTTCAATACTCTCGGCTCCAGAAGTGTGCCTCTATTAGCTTCCTCATCTGCTTTCCCATTCAATCCCCTTAACAAATGAAAGAGCTTATACGAATTGAAGTTCCTTGGTAGGAGATGGATCTTATTGAGAAGGTTATTGAGAATCGCACTCTGAGTTTTAGAATGACGAATTATTGCCTGTATTATCACTTTGGAATCATTGATTATGACCAAGTCCTGGATCCTGTGTTTTTTTGCTTGAATTAGCCCTTGCCAAAGAGCCAAGGCATCTGCTCTATTGTTGGATTCAATTCCTAAACCCAATGGGAATTTTATTGTCGTAGCCTCAAGGGGATTTTCAATTATCCCCCCTCCTCTAGCTTGACCTGGGTTCCCCTTCGAAGCCCCGTCGAAGGACAGGATATGGGTTTTCCTTCCTCTTTTCCAATTGGTGAAATCTTGTTTGTCTTTCCTGATCTCCCAATCCTCTTTGATTAGGTTGCTAACCTTTCTGCCCATGTGACATTGGATTTTGAATTGTCTTAACCAAAGTTCCTATGATGATTCCAGCTTGTGGATATTATTTGAATTGCAAAGATAAGGGGCAGATTCACCAAAGAGAGAATGAATTTTTGTTACGACCATCGTTGCGCTACTTTTGTTGTCCCTGAAGATTTTTTTGTTCCTTTCTAGCCAAAGGTTCCACAGGATAAACTTGGGGAGTACTTTCCACATAGTAAAGGCTTGGCTTCTTTTTTTAAAAGTGAAAGGGTAGAAGGCGTCCCATTGGAGAAGGAGACTTCTTATATCAGGGGGGAGGTTGAGGGCACTTTGTGTTCCTGTTGCTAGCTTCCAGACTTCTTTGGAGAAAACACAGTTGAAAAGGAGATGGTTTGTAGATTCTTCAGCAAGTAGACATAAGGGACACCTGTAGGGACCTTCCCAACCACATCTTTTGAGGTTTTCCCCTATTTGGATGTTGTTATGTGCAAGGGTCCAAATGAAAAAATCAATTTTAGGGATGGACATGGACTGTCAGATTGCTCTCCAGATGGTCAAATTAGGCAGGACGATGGGGACGTTGGTGATGAGGTGGTAGCCCTATGTTGTGGTGTAGGCCTTGGCATTCCCTCCCCAGCCTCTTTCATCTTTTCCTTTGTTTTTTAGGGGGGCTTTTCCTTGGAGATAGCTTTGTAGGGTGCACCAATCCATTTCCAGATCAATGGGTCTGTTGGGCACTCCCCACCCTTTCCAGGTCATGAACTTGTCCTCCCCCCAAATTGAGATGTCAAATAGAGTAAATATGTTTTGACTATCCATCCATTCTTTGAGATGAAGAAGAGCTTGTCTCATCTCTAGGGGGGGATCTCCCATAATTGAGTCTTGCCAAATTTTGATTTTCTTTCTGTTTCTTGGCACCCATGTGAGATGAGGACTGAAGTGGGGCAAAGCCTTTTTGCAGAGGGTGAAAATAGGTGAGCCTTTTGATTCCTTGCATGGAAAATCTAAGCAACGGTCCCTAGGCCCCCTAAAGTATTTTCTCCAGAGTGCCAGCTTGCTCCAAGTTGGTTTGCCAGTGACCATCATCCAAAGCAACTTTGCCCCCAAAGCCAGATTTTGAGCTTGGGTTTTTTTAAAGTTAAGGTCGCCTTCCAAGAAGGGCTTTGAGATTTTTTCCCAGTTTATCAGATGCAATTTCCTTCGTGATTGCTTTCCTCCTTCCCACAAGAAGCATCTTTGAAGTGCTTCGATTTTTTGGATGACGGAAGGAGGGGCTAAAAGAAACGAGCTCTGATAGATGGGAATGCTGGTCAACAAGGATTTAATCAGGACTGCTTTCCCTGCTAAATTTAACCAGTTCACCCCCCCAAGAGGAAATTTTGTTTTTTAGTTTATCTATTAGGTGGTTCTAGTGAGAAGCTCTTGGGGAAGATTTAAAAATGGGAATTCCCAGGTATTTAAAGGCCTCCCAGTTAGTGTGCTCTTCCATCCCCAAAACTCTTGTGATTCCCAACATTTCATTTGGCATAACATTCTATCCATAAATTTTTCTTTTGGCCTAGCTTATTTCACTTCCTGAGATTGCAGCATAAGCTTCCAAATCTTATTTAAACTTATTTTCTATTATTGGACTTGCCCCTCCCAACAACAGCGTATCATCTGCAAATTGTGCATGATTTATATCTTTCACCCCTTGCGCAATTCTTAGTCCCTAGAGGTTTTTTTGAACTTGGGAGTTTTCCAGCTGATAGCTTAGGACTAAAGCTTGGATTGCATAGAGAAGGGGTGAAAGGGGGCACCCTTGTCTTAAGCCCCTGGAGGCTTGGAAGAACCTTGTTACTTTCCCATTCAACATTGGGGCTATCCATGGTGATCCAATACAATCTTTTATCCAGTTTACAAAGGACGAATCAAAACCAAATTTTCTCATTACTTCAAATAAAAATTTATGTCTAACTCTATCAAAGGCATTGGCGAGATCCAATTTAATGATCATACCTTTGTCTTTGCTATGAATACTTGAGTGTAGGGCGTCTTGAACAAGGATGATGTTGTCGACAATATGTCTGCCTTTGATGAAGCCTCCTTGGTTTTTCGGGACGATGAGAGGGAGGATTGTCTTGAGTCGATTGGCTATAAATTTGGTGAGAATTTTGTAGCTTGTGTTGCAAAAGGAGATTGGCCTGAAGCGATTGAATGAGACTGCTCCTTTTTCTTTCGGAATAAGCACCAGGAAGGCCGAATTGGTGCTTCTGCCTAGCTTGCTGCTCTACTGCGATTTCTTGATCATTTTGGTTAAGTCCATTTTGATTATTTCCCAACATTGCTGATAGAATCTGGCAGTGAAACCATCCGGCCCTGGGGCCTTATCTAGGTTCATTTGATCGAGGACCCCCTTTATTTCCTGCTACGATACATCCTTGGTTAGCTTGCTGTTGATATCCTTCTTTATGAGGCTTGGAATAATGGAGAGAGGGTACATCTACGGGTCTATTTCTGTCCCTTGTGGTTCTAAGTAGAGCGCCTCAAAGGCTTCAAAAGCTGCTTGTTTTATGCCCTCTGGGTCTGCAATTGTTTTATTTTGGACTTGCATTTCTGTAACTACTTTGTAGTGTTTCCTTGCCTCCTCCTGCTTGTGGAAATAGCTTGTATTTTTATCTCCTTCTTTCAGCCAAAGGCTTCTTGATTTTTTCCTCCAGTAGCTTTCCTCCTCTCTGCAAGCTCTGTGTCATTGTCTTTGAAGGCCGTCTTCTTGTTGCAGGACTTCTTGCATGACCTCTTCATTTTCCATTTCCAACTGATGGCTCTAGAGTTGCATTTAGGCTTCTATGTGTGAGGCGATTGGATTTGGTTGGCTCTTTGCCCAGAGTTTTAAGGCTCTTTTTAGCCTTCTTAGTTTCTCGTCCCAGACATAAAATGTTGAGCCTTTAACAACGTTGGTCCACGTTTTGGAAACCAGAGGGAGAAAGTCTTTGTCTTGGATCCAAGTCGGGTTAAATCTGAAAGGGATGGGTCCTCTGACTTGGTCGATTCTAATTTCTAACGGATGGGCTTGTGATCTGAAACACTGTGGCACAGGATCTTTGCATTTGTTGTGAGTCCCAGTAAAAGGAAGGAACTTTGGACTAGAAATCTGTCTAGTCTGGCAGCTATGTGCCCAGGTCCTATCCTTTTGTTTGTCCACGTGTAAAGTCCTTTGGTAGGCTTGATATCTAAAAGGTCCTAGGCTGTGACTAAATCTTCCACCCATTCTCTAGCCAGATCTCTCACTATGGAACCCCCTCTTTTTTCCTATTGAGCCAAGGTTACATTTAGATCCCCACCGAGAATGATATTGTCAAGTTCATTTTGCTGCAAGAAGTTTTGTAGGGATTCCCAGCATTGTTTTTTTTCCCCCAAAAGTTGCGGCACATAGATATTGAAGATGCTTACCTGATAACCCGAGTCTTTGTGGAGGAGTTTGGTGTGAATCCAGTGCATGCATGTGTCAGAGTTGATTAGATCTATTTTGGAGGCATTCCACAGAGTGCAGAGCCCTCCTGAGGCACCTCTGGCGTTTTCGGCTATTCCTTGGCTGCCTCTCCAAACGCTCAACGAAGTTTTGAGTGAGTCTTTCTAACTCATCTTGGGCTCCTGGAGGAGTAGGATGTTTTCTTTTGAAGCTTTGATTATATCCTTGAGTGCTTCTTCTTTCTTTTTGCTACATAATCCCCTACAGTTCCAGGAGGTTAGAATCATTAAATACCTTGGGGGGAGGAGCGGCCTCCTTGAGAGGCTTTGGCTTCCTTTCTTGTATGTCGAACACTGATATCATATGATCCCAATCAATAAAAAATAAAATTATTGTGGTTTTTATGACCAGTATCCCCCTGGGTATTCCCATTCTTAGTTTTTTCCATCTCCCACCTTCTAAGATATACATCTAATACATCATTGTCTTTCTCTTATTCATGCAGAGTAGAACACTGGAGGTCAAGTAGTCCTAAGTGGCCTAGGGAAAGAGGAATCTAGATAACGATTACATCAATGTCGACTGTGAAAGTTAGGTATAAGACATTGTACTAATAATTTTCATAATAAAAATGGAGATCTCTCTTCTCTCCCCCCTTGCTAGATATTTTGTAGGCACCCACGGGACCTCGCCCTTGCCCGCGCGGGGATTGGGGCGATGTCGGGCATCGCCCCCATGTTATACATGTTATATATATAGTTATATATAATATAACTATATATAATATATAGTTATATTATATATAACTATATAT